>VZTL01015174.1:13052-36882 GCA_013400535.1 Scopus umbretta
GCAGTTTGGCCTACGCCCCCGGAAAATTAAAAAAAAAAAAAAAGTTCAAGGGAGTTTTATGCTTTGGTGGATGGACTCTGGAGACAGATTCAGTCTTGATGTTTTCAGTCCCTTCTATAACGCGGTGAAGAGCATAACGTAGAACTAAGTGTGCTCCTTGACAGGGGTGACTTGGGAATCATGCTTTCATGGAAAGAAGCATAGAAAAGAGGGGAAGAATCTGAACATGATTTTCTTTGGGAATGATTCCTTAGCATAAAGAAGAAAAACAGGGCCTGGGAAGTTGTTATAAAAGTTTTGCTTCTTTGTTTTTTTTTTTAATAGGAACAGGGAGTTCTGAATAAGTTAGCTCTTCTCCTGATGAGGACATTTCCCAAACCTACCTCCTGGGACTGCACACAGGCTCATTCCTTTGCTTTTTATCCCTTTACTGAGCTTAAAACCACAAAGTGAAGATCACTTCCATGAAGGGGCAGAATATCTTGTACAGGGCAGAGCCTGTGGGAACATAGGATCTTCTCTTTCCTTCCCCCAGCCAGGCTCCAGAAATGTCACATTTGAGCAGGAGTGGCTCTGTGGCCAGGGAGCAGGGATGAATTTCTTTACCGAGACGCTTTCATTCAGCTGCTATCTGCTGCAAAACCTGTAGGAATTTCTATGACCTATAGGAAACTGATGTGCAACAGCTTTTAAATGCTGCTGAGAAGAGCTGCAGGAAAGAAATCATTCACAATGGTAAGTTTAGTTGGTCCTGCAGCCTTCAGGAATCTGTAAATATAGACTATGAATCTACAATGGCAGGGGAAGAACAGGTGGGACAGACAGATTTTCCAAAGTCCCCATCTCTCTCGGAAAGCCTCTTGAGCTAATGAGATCCTTCATTAGCAAGAGGAGGTGTGTGTTGTAGAGGTGAGCAGTGGTGCAGCTCATGTTGACAGGCTGAAGACTTTCCGTCAAGTGACATGGACCCTCAGAGGATGTGGGGTGGCTCAGGTCACAGGGAACAGCAGTCCCTTATGCCAGGCACTGGGCAGATTGATTTAATTTTGCCTCAGGGTGGTTGTGTAGCCGTAGCGCTTTGCTGCTTGGTCAAGTGGTTTCTGAGACTGCACCACCCGAGTGAGGAGCTGGCCCTGGCTGCAGGGTTTCAAAGGGATGACTTCTAATTGCCTCAACTGGAATTTGGCCTAGGAAATGGGTTTCTACACTAGCTGAAAGAAGAAAAAAAGGAAAAATTAAAAAAAAGAAAAGGAAAAAGGGGAATAATAGGAAAAAGGAAAAGGAAGAAAAAGAAAAGAAAGTCACAGGATCTTGTAATACAAGTTTGTGGGGTCCTTGATTCAGTGCTTCTAGAAAAGAAGCGGCCTGCGGAACAAAATAACATTAAGACAATATCATGAAACTATTTCTTTTTTTTTTTTTTTTTTAATGAACAGGGGTATAATTACCAGTATCTTGGCCAATTTCCATCTCCAGGAACTTTATTTTTGCCTTTTTAAATTCCCATGTAGCTGCACACAATGGTTCTGTCTCCTGAAACGTCTGAATAAAGGTGGTGGTGTAGCAGGGTTACCCCAGGACTGGCCACTGACCACTGTAGGCTGCATTGCAGCTTGTCTGCAGTGGTCAGAAACACTGAAATGCAAATTTTGGCATCATATGTAAGTCATTATACAAAATGTCGTAAATGCCCTCTGTCCTCCACTGATTTCTCCACTGCCGTTAATCCCTGCTTCTCGTTGCATCACACTTCATGTCAACCAAGGTGTGCCAAAACACTGTATGCTCAATGACCGAAGGTATTTACCATTTCGTGAAGCGGCTCATTTGCAGTGAAGAGCTGAGTAAAACAAGATTTATTTTTCTCTTCTCTCTCCACAAAGGAATACACTATTGATGTATTTTTCCGGCAGTCCTGGAGAGATGAAAGGCTGAAGTTTGATGGTCCCATGAAAATACTTCCCCTGAATAACCTGCTGGCCAGTAAGATTTGGACTCCTGATACCTTCTTCCACAACGGGAAGAAATCTGTCGCCCATAACATGACAACACCCAACAAGCTGCTGCGCCTGGTGGACAATGGCACCCTCCTGTACACCATGAGGTAAGTTTGTGTCTCCTGGGCCAGGGTCTTTCCTGGTCCCTATACACATGCAGACAAGGATGGGACCTCAGGATATATTAGAGCAGGGCCTGTGCAGACGTCCACTGACTGTCAGCACACTTGAGTCTTACCCTACTGCTTTCCCTGCTATCCTTGTTTCCTACCTATATAGTATCACTGATCCTCAATTTAAGCGCATTTTTACAGGTAGCTTTTTTCTCATCATTCATGTTGATCTTTTTTCTTTTGTGTGATGAGGTAGAAGTGTTGGGATCTACAGTTTGTGGAGTTGGGTGCGCCATCTGACTTAATTTTGTTCCTGACCTCTGATGGGATATGAAGTCACGTTTCCAGTATTGGTAGGGGAACATTAGGATGGGACAATTTGTTATTCTCCAGCAGCTTGATGACAGATCTAAAATTGTTCAGCATGTTACACCAGAGCTGTTTGAAATATCTAATGAGCCCAAGCTTGCTTGTGAAAACAATGGGGGGAGAGGGGATCCTACTTCAGGAATGAAAAATCCAAATCTGTGTAATCAATGCACATCATTAGGAAAAAATATCACCAGCTTATTAAAAACTGCTTTGGAGGTGCCAAGTTTGGAGAAGCCATTGGAGGTTCTCAGTTTAACCCAGCCCATGTTGTCCCCAGCTGAGCTCTCAGTGGGAACCCCAAACATGAAGTAGCCCTGCAGCATGAGACCCCAGGCAGTGATACAGCCTGCACAACCCCATTGTGAGCTCCAGCAACTGGGGCCTTCCAAAACATGAGTTGCTGTTGGGGAACCATACTTGGGCAGTCACCTTCTCTGGATTTCTCAAGAACAGTCCTGGTACATACATTTATCAGTAAGCTGCAACAGGTGGAGAGCATGAAGAGAAACACCTTTGGGTTAACTTAATGTTCATTCCAGAACTATTCAGATATTTCTGTGTGCTTGTAAGCTACTCACCCACTTAAATAATGTTTGCCACCGGCATTGATGTACTAATTTGACTTCCATAAATGAAGCCACAAGCTACTCATAGATGCACAAGAAAGGTATTGAGTTGGTTTTGGAAAGGTGTAAATCTTTGTTTTCAAAAATTATTTTCTCTGCCTCCATCTCCAAGCTGATCCTAACTAATAGCAGGCTTCATTGTGGATTCTGTGTGCTGAGATGCTGCACTTTCACCTCTGTTTTTTGAGGACCAGACAGAATTTCATCTCTTCATAGTTAAGCTGGCTGTGAATCTACATAGTGTCAGCAAGTTTTACAGCCTACGTTGATAAACAATGCTTTGCTTTTGTGCAGCAGTTCTCAAACATGAGTTAATCCTGCCAGTGCCCTGGGGGTTTAGGTCTCCACACATCAGTGATCTCACGTTACTGAGGCAGATGGGGTAAATGAAGGGAGAAGCCCAACTTGACTTAAGGGCTCAGTTCTGCTCCCGGCTGTCTGGCCTGCCTGTGGATGACTAACACTCCCCCATTTGTATCATTGTCTGACTGTAAAGTATTGTAGGAGCTACTGGCATAAGACAGCAAAAAAGGACTCGATTTCAAGGCTTTTATATCATTTACTTTCTTCTTTATTCAGCAAACAGCCATTAGCTTCAGCAAGTTTTGTGTGACTGAGAAAGTATTAGATTTACTTTTCTGTTTAGGGCTGAGCAGGTGCCAGGATGGCAGCATTACGAGGCCCTTGGGAATGAGCTTCTTGAAGAAAATGGAGTCATGGGATTTTGTAAATAAATTCAACACATCCTTCAGTTTAGCTGTCTCCCAAATAAGGGGGGATGAAGGAGAGCCTGGACCTCTCTTTGTGTCTGCTCCTGCCCCCCTTAAAGGTACCTCTAAGGCTTTGTAAAAGGTGAAGAGCCCACTCAGAGGCACTCAAAGGCTGAGTGTCGAATATCAGGCCTTTTGTCACATGTTATACTGCACAGTATCAGGAGCTGTAGTGCGTGGAGATCTTTTCCTTACCCAGCACAGATTGCTGATGTGCACATGTGTGTGAAGGTATCCTGGTGGAGCTCTAGGCAGAATTGGACCATCCTGAAGCTGGAGATGTGGTTAGAGCTGGCCAGATGGCCATCTGGAAAGCACTGCCCACTGCACAGGACAGTGTGTCAGGGGCGAAGCAGGGCTCCTCTGGGTTTGCAGTTCAACACATATAGGATGGGATGTCTGTCCTGGTGCATCTGATGATTGCCTTTCTCCCTGCTGCTAAAGAAAATGCCTGCTCATGGCCACACAGGGTCTTTTGCATATGGGTTGAGAAAAGAAGATGCAAGGGAACAGGCTGCATGGTCCAGGACTGCGCATCAGGCTGAGGCTCTGCCACTCATAGGCACTTACACCTCAGTTCCCCTGTAAAATTATGATTATGGTATCCCCCTCCATTAAGTGCTTTGAAACCTCCTCCCAGGAAAGGGCTGGAAGAGGACTCATGTTTTATGTCCAAAAGGCACATTTGCTGTTCTCCCCCATGCCCAGGGGCATGTACATGTGTCCTTCTCAAAGTAAGAAGCAGGACCACGAAGCCAGTCTCAGCCTTACACAGCTGACATCAAGGAAAGTCCAAATCCCAAAGAGACACTCTGTCCTACTGACTAGGGAGGGAGTTTGGACCTCCACCAGATTTCCTCAGGCAGGACTGCCCAGGTGAACCCTTGCAGGCTCAGTCTACAGTGGTACATTGCCATGCAGTTTGACTCCTGAGACATATCATACTCCTTTACCTTGTACCAGCCAATATCCTCGAGGGATCAGCTCTGCTGATGTGCAATTAGAGGCATGTCTCTTGCTATTTATCCTGCTGTGAAAGCCAACTTCTCTTAGTCAAGGCATACATTTATAGATGAAGTTGCTCTGGTGGAACAGCAACTCTGACACATGCATCCAGCAAAATTACACCTGTGTGACAATATTTATAGCTCCTGGAGAGAGCCTCTTTATCACTGACCAGAGCTTCAAGGAGTCACACACCAGCTATAGCTGAGCATCCAGAGATTTCCTTTAGTCACGGTACAGCCTCCTCATGGATGGGTGCAACGTCACAGTGCAAACATCTGATCACTGACTCAGGCCTTGGCACTTGTCTGACAAGGTGGGCTTTGCGGCTGCAGCACAAAATTGCATTTCTCTATTCCTTCCTTCTGGCTGCTGAGGAAGGGACAAGATTACTGATCCCTCTGCCTCTTCCCTGCTACTCTGGCTTCCTTAGGGGACATGGGGAACACAGTTTTATTATGTAACCCTGCCTCTGCAGTCCTGTTTGTGGAGCTCCTACAAGATCCAAGTAGTTCACAAAAGCCCAGCTAGGGCCGCAAAGCTCTGGTGTCAGACCTGATACAACAAACTGGGAATTGTGCGTGGATTTACATAAGGTACAGACAAAAACTCAGCTGCTGCAGCAATCTCTGGATGTACACTCCAGAGAGCGTGGGGCATATAGATAACGTGTGGGGCATATAGATAATGTTTGGGTTCTTCCTGTCCTTGAAGCTTATGAAAATAGTAAAAGCTTAATGCTGTGCTGATGGGATTCAACTTTGTGAATCCAGGCTTTAAAAAGCTCTCCTGCTCTTCACAGGGACTGTCAGAGTGGCATGTTGAGGCTTTGTGGTTATTGGCAGAGTGGTTCCCAGACAATATGTGCTCAAGTTATGCACTTAAAGGATGTTTTCTTTAACTGCCAGGCTGACACATTCAGCTGCATGCCCAAAGACTTTCCCTCAAGCACCTGTATTGCTAAAGGCCATGTGAAGTCCTTAGTGGCAGTGCACGAGCACTTCAGAAGGAGGATTGGTGAACCCCTGGGTGAGGCAGAGGCAGAGCAGGAGGCAAAGATGAGTACAAAGGCACCCAGGGCACGTGCAGTCCTACTGGGGCTGTTGAGCCCCAGATAACAAGTCCTGTACCTACTGCGGCATGCTCAGGGGGTTGAGCTTCCTGGGCTGCTTTTTGAAATCACAGAGCTTCTCAGTGTCTCTCACAGCAAAGGCTTTGGGTTGTCTTTAGTGACTGTGTTTTTTTAGCCCCCAGGCAACTTGTGAGAGCTATAGGCTGGAGCTTGCAGAACCCTTCCATACAATGGAGGAGCAACCTCCTTTCTGCAAGAGCAGCCGCTGGGACATTCCAGGACCGGTTCTCCATGTAGTATGGACTGGCAGCTATTTGGGTGCATCCCACATCAGGTCTGATCCTAGACAACAGCATAAACGGACACAAGCAGACCAAAGCTAGACTGCTAAACATGCAAGCAGACGAATAGACAAGATGAGATTTGCACAGCCTGCTTTTCCCTGCCTTACAGATTCCAGAATGGATCCAAAGGCAGAAATGATCTATTTTCCAGGCTTGGTTTTGTGCAGGCAGACTTTTGTAAGGAAGCTGTCCTAGGAGGGAGAAATCTTCAGAGATCACCTTATCTCTCTGCATTTCTGCCATCATGGGCTGAAATCTCCAGGGACTGGGGGAGGATGCAAAGTGAATTCAGTGCTTTCAGATCCAGCACAAGGATCCTAGAAGCAATTTGGCTTTCAAGCTCAAACCCCAGCAATTAAACCTAACCTAGATTCTCACACAGCCTAAACTGTAAACACTATTTGGCCTGACTGTGGTTATTAATGAATCTCCTAGAGGAGAAATCAGGACAAAACTCAAGCAATATCCCTGGCATAAACAAAGTCGGTTCTGCTGGGCAGGGTGCTGTCATGTTTTTGTACCACACATACGCCAAGGGATTATTACATTTGCGTCCCAGAAATTGGACTGAGACTCTCGCTCATCCTGCAGCACGATGCAGGTAACGACAGAGGCTCTAATGACACATCAAAGGCTTCGCTAAGCTCCTGGTAACCATGAGAACGAAGCTGAAGTGGTTTGTTGTACCGTCAGCTCTGGGAGAGGTATGTTTAGCCTGATTCACGCTTCTTGCCATTGTGCTGAGCAGTTCAAAGGACTTCCCATGACTTTAAAGAGAAAAACATGGTTTCTCTCCTGCATGTTCCATTTTTGGTGCCATTGTACTGGCAAAGCAAAGAGAAAACATGAGGAGTTTGGGGTTTGATTTCAAGACAGTTCTGCATAAGTTATTGCTAGCGCCTGGGACAGATGAGCCAAAGGATACAACAGCTGGATTATGTGATTGCTGGCAGCTTGGCTATATTTCGCATGCTGTTTAGGCTTTATAATGACATTTCAGGACTCACATGTCTGGACCTGAACAGGGTGTTGGAGCAATGAAGCAAACCTCTCTGGCTAGCTGGCCATAAGCTTCCTTGCATACGGTAAGGGGCAAAGATGAGAATTTCTGCAACAGGCTTTTTTACCCAAATGCTGCAGAGGCAGCGGTAATTATCTGGGAAGCAAGATACATTCCTCTTAGTTTGACATTTTGATGTTTCATTAGGCAAAGCATATGGTGCTGAGGAGTCCTTCGCCAGCAACAGGAGGTGTCGGGGAAGGCCAGTGCTGGAGGGGGGAGCAGAAAGGGAATGTGGGCACTCTCCTGAGCAGTGATTGATTCCACAGCTCACCTAAATACCTCTGCTAATTAGCGCTCTGAAAGATGAGTGTGTGCAAGAGAGGCTGCCAGAGGAGGGTGAAAGATGGCCGAGGGATGCAGGAGGCAGAGGGGTGAGCAGGAGTGAGCAGCAGTGCATCCACTCTGGTCATGGGGAGAGCATGTCAGGGAGCCTGCACACCCCAGCATGTACAGCGGCAAAGCAAAGAGGTTGCAGGCAAGGGAGAACACCTGGGAAGGGGAATGCCTGTATCGCTTCCCCCTTCAGCAGGGAAGCTGACTCCCTTCGCATGTTATGGGTGCACGTGCTGACTTCTGGCTGCTGAAGTTGCTGAACCAGAGTTAATCTCGCTGGAATGATAAGGCATTTTCTTTTTTGTTTAATTTCAGGAGACCTAAAAGCTCCTTTAGTTGTACGTGGAGAAGTGGCAGATTAGGTTGCTTTTTCAGTGGTTTGTTGATGGATTTATTGTGGTGGTGTTTACTGGCTCAGCTCATGAAACACACTTTAGACTTAAAATGTGACTGCTACGTTCCCACACACATAGAGTCATCCAGTGTCTGTATAAAGTTGTCTCCTTCCCTTGACAGCACTTGCTTTTGTTAGCCATGGCCCAGAGAGGGCAGGAAGGTATGGCCAAGGTCAGCTTGTGCCCAGCTGGTCTCTGCTGCCATCCTGTCCCCCTCTGAGACTCCTTCTGGCTGCTTTAAATGGCACTCAACCACCAGACCCACAATCTGTGGTCCTTTGAGTCATTCAGCCTTATTCATAGTGGCTTTTGATCAGAGCCAAGACTTGCAAACAGTACAGTGGATGAAAAAGGCCTTCCTGTTTTTTTTGGGGAGTTAGGATACATCAGAAGGAAAGCACTGATCAGAGGAGAGGTCCTTTAGAAAAGCCGACTTTGGGAACGCCCAGCTAAGAGCCTTTTGAAATAATTATTGTTGAAGCCAGCAAAGGAATAGGAAGGTAAAAAGGAAAAGTCTTGCATGGCCTGCTGAGGGAGACAGGGGAAATGCATCAACATTTCTTTGACACAAGTGACAGTGACAAATATTAGAAGCAAAAAGTCCATTGCTGTTGGAAAGGACGTAGAAAGAATTGAATGGTAAGATCCTTGAGGACATGTTTGACAAGCTTGCCAACCATCAAGCTCCCCCTGTGAGTTTCAAGCTGACAGAAGAAAGCATCACAAAAGAAACAGAACAGGAGGAGCAAGGCTGTCGAGTCCACACACCTTGCTGCCAGGTTTTCATACCTGCTTCTTGAAATCCTAATCTTCATCCATATTACAAGAGAGGCATCAGAGCAGATGAGCAATTTTTTCATGGTGGCCTTTGAGTGTCTGGAAGAAAATTATTCCAATGATGTGTTTGTAGGCTTGTCAAAATCACTGTCAGTCTTTTCATTGACTTCAGTGAGTCTTGGTTGAAGTCCTAGAGATGAAGTTGTCTTCTCTGTTGTGTAAAACAGGTACATTCAGTCCAGAGGTGAAGAAGAGTTCAGCAAGTCAGAAAGAGTGATTTGTTTCCAAGGAAGTCACATTGGCCACACAGTGGTTCTTGGATTGGCTGAGGAAGCCAAGCTGGGGCCAGACATAATGCAAGCAGGACAGTCATCATCACCTCTTTGTCAGTAGAATGATTACTACAGGACATAGTGGTCACTATCCATGTACATGGTTTCAGAAAGGATTGGCAGACTCAAAGTCGAAAAGGTCCTTGGTCTCTGGTGCACTCAGTTGCCTGGATACAGCCTCTGCATCATGGAAGCAGTAAGCCATCAGCTGCTGGGAGATGACAGCAAGGTGTGGTTTGCTCTGAATCACCCAGGTTTTGTGGTTCTCTCTAAGTATCCACTGGCCTCCTCTACCAGAGGTGGAGTCAGCCTGCATAGACCCAATAAACCTACTGTGATTAACCTGGCCAGAGTATGGAGCATTGCATCAGCCATGGCTGTGTTGTGAGCCCTTGGGACGCAACACTGAATGGTGACCCAACAGCCAGCCCCTCAGGGCTTCAGTGCAAGTAGTTCGCATGGAGTATATGGGGACCATGTCATGCTGATGCCAGAAAGCTAAAAGCTGCAGGACCAAACCCATCCTGATTGTAGGAGTTGCTTTTATAGGTTTTTTTCCCCCTGTGGAGTAGCTCGTGGGGCGGATGTGCGCAGTGGAGACAGGACAGTGGTACCTGGCATTGAAAAACAGCAGAAATTAATATGTGCTGCTGTTGCATTAAGGCAGAGGGAGGTACCACTGAAACACTCTGGGCTGGGTTCAAGAAGGTCTGTTCTGTCACCACTTTCCTTTGCCAGCTCGTGCAAGAATAAGGTGTAGATTTCCCCATGGTGCTATCTGCCTTGCAGCACTATGACTCTAGTGACCACTGCAAAGGGGTTGCATGCCTCACCTCCCAGACATTCCTAAAGGCTGGGTTTACTGGGATTTAAACCCCTGCTGTGGGTGCTGCAGGGGCTCCAGGTCACGCAGGAGGGTTTTGGCCACCTGCCCCATCAAAGTTACAGCAGCTTCCAGCTCTGCTCCTCCACTTCTTGATTTAATACCTCTGCCTGTCTTTTGCGGGGATGCTATCTTTCCTACACCCTCTGAAAGAAGAAGATGAGGCTGCACATGTGTCTGAAATCACAAGTTTCGTTTCGTCGCCTGACAGAGCAAAATTCACAGCCAGTGGAGAGTTTCCAGCACAACCTGGGCTGCTCTCACAGCTGACACGGAGCAGCTGTGCAGGAATTCGCTGCTGCTCTGTCCCTCACTTGTGCTGGTGTCCGCTCATCACAGCACCATCTGCCGCCTGCAGGCACCATCACTGCAGCCTTGGAGATCCCCTGCCACCTCCAAGCCAGGGCTATTCTGCTTTGTTTCCCCACAGGGGTTTTTAGAGCGATTTGTGAAGTGCTTGGTTTTGTCCACCAATTTTTTTATGCCAAGTTTAAAAAAAAACAGTCCTCTTTTTTTTTTTTTTTNNAAATCCCTTTTTTTTTTTTTTTTTTTTTATAGAATCATTTAAGGTTTGTCCACCTGAAAGAAATAACTTCTGTTTTTCTCTTCTTTCCTTTCGTTTTTTTCCTTAAGGTTTTAGCAGACAAAATCCGAACACTTCATTTTTTTCAGGGTTTGTTTTGAATTTGACTAAGCCTCAATATTTTCTATGAAGAATAACTTACCTGAATGTTTTTCCAGGTGAAGGAAAATATCTCAATAGAAGCTTTCCACTGGTTTTCTCGACCTGAGTTTTCCACAAGCCACCTTCAGCCTTAGTTCTGTGCACTTGCCCTTTGCATCCACCTGTTGCTCCTGTCACAGTTCATTTGTTATTTTGCTGAGCCATCAGAAGTGGGTCCTTTTTCCTATAAATTGTTCCTTCAGAGGAAAGTGTATTAGACAGGAAGCTGTCTGTCCTGGCTTCCCCCCACCCCGCCCCGCACTCTGCAGGCTTCGCAGTATTTCAGGAAGGAACACAAGCTTAGAGCTACCTGTTTTAGAGCCTTTTATAATGCCTGGCCCCATGTTCTGCAGCACACTGCATTTATGGTGGTGCTTTCCTCACAAAACCACTTCCTGACGAGGTATCCTACTGGGATTTGGTGGATGTGTAAAGTCCACAATTTGTCCTGCACACCCCAAAACAGCCCCAGCACATGCAGTTCTGCATCTGCCCGCAGCATCCTCTGCAGTGTCACCAGCGAGGTAAGAGCTAGGGTAGATGGGATGAGGTGTCCCACGTGCACAGGGGTGTGTTGTACCCCGCGGTTCTGACTGGCTTTGTTAAGCAAGCCCAGTAGCGCTGTGGCTTTCTGACTGAATGATCTGCCAGCCCTGGGCTCCTTCCAGGCCACCAGGAAGAACAGGCCATGTTCCCTGGAAGTCTCTTCCCTCTGCTTTCCAGCATGGTCCATGAGATGTCCCCTGGCCCCAGGCATAAATGAGCTCTTTGTGCACAGTGCATAAACAAACAGAAGTCCTGGGCTTTGGCAGATTTTCTGATTGCACTGAGTGGATAAAGATGCACTCAGTCAATAGGGTTGAGTTTATACAACAAGAAAGGTGGCCAGATCTGTGTGCCTGCTGTTCTCTCCACAGCTAATGGCTTTCTGCCTGGAGACCCAGAGGTTAGCAACCACATTGAGGCCTTTGTCGCCTTTGATGGATGCAGGGCAAAGACACCGTGGCAGAAGGGCCAGGTGGGAGCCTCCACAACCATATGTTTCTGATCATGCCCTGTGTTTTGTCTTGTAGGCTAACGATTCATGCAGAGTGTCCCATGCACCTGGAGGACTTCCCAATGGATGTGCATGCTTGCCCGCTGAAATTTGGGAGCTGTAAGTACCCTGGTACCCTGATCAGCTTCTGCAAGGAGGTGGGTACGGAGCTAAAGAACAGTCTTGTGTGTGGCTAGTGTTTTCCAGTATTTTAGTAACTGTTATTAATTACTGCTAATGATAATGTGACCAAAAATTTGTTTCTGGTATCTCATATGTGCAGTTCCTACCATTGTCAGAAATGGGCAGCAAGGAAATCTGTGGTCAGTTCAGGCTTATGGGATGGGTTAGACACCTATAGTTTTGCTATAAGTTTATTAGGGAAGTGGAAAGAGCAGCTTTGTGTTACCCTCCCTGCCTTTGGTGGGCACTGCTGCCTCTTCATCACTGCCTCAGCAGGACTGGCATTGATGGAAAACTTAGAGATGCTTTTCCTTCATCACAAGGTCATCCTGGGGGGACAGATTTGGGAAGATAGCAGTGGTGGCTGCCTGTCCAGGTTCCCTACATCACTCCTGCCTGAAATCTCTAGTTGCTCTGGCTCCATGCTCCAGTGGAGCTTACAAACCCCTTGCTCCTCTTCAGTCTGTCAGGCAGTCTGCTCTTGGAAACTCTGGGAATCTCAGTCCCAACACCTAAGGGTCCTGATTTAGGGAAGATTTGCAGGCTGCTGGTGAGTTAAAAGCTGTTCCCAGCCTCCCAGGCTTGCAACTGCTCGTCTGCCTGGGCTTCCCATACCCTGCCTAGGAACAAGTTCCCTCTTCTCTTCCATGTGCAAGTTAATTTTCTTTTGTTCCTAAAGTGGGTGGGAACGAAATTCCAAGCCACTGGTTCACCATAATGTGGAAATAAATTTCTTAGTTCTGCTCTGCCTGGAGTCTCCTCCAGGTCCAACGAACTGAACACCACGCTCAGTCTGTGTTTGTGTTAGATGGAAGAGTTACCCAGCTCCAAATAAAGAATGAGCCCCCACCAGTAATCTCTCTTTTGGACTCTAAGAAAACAAAGAAATCACAACTTTTCTAAACTGATACTTCCTTCCTGGTAGCCATTTGGGAGTTAACTAAGGAGAAAGTTGAAAAGTTTGATTGACACCAGAAGAAATCATGTTTATCATGTGCATCTGCTCTTCTGCCTCATGACAAAATGCATTCATGGAACTGGATTATTCAAACTACTAAAATAAAGTTATTTCTTAGGCAGCACCTAATTAAATGTAGAACTCATTGCCACAAGACATCACTAAGGCCAGTAAAATAGCAAGCCTTAGAGAAGGATGAATTATTAATGTTAATTGACCTTGTGAGGAGGGATACAAAATCTCATACCTCAGGCCTAAACTCTGGGTTTATTACAAGACTTGCAGGAAGGCAGATTACTCCACATCTAATTGCTTATAATGTTTCTTGGTGAGGAAAAGAGATTAATGTGCATATTTCTGCTGGAACACCCTTTGGGGTTCTTCTGGGTGCTTTTACTGATTTGGCCTCTGAATGATGAGAGTTTTGACAGAAGAAGCTCAGAGAGCTGCCCCTGATTAACATTAGTACGGCTCTTTCTAATGCACCCATCCATATAGCATCTGAGCTCACCTCTCCTGTGTTGGAGTGGGATTAAACTAGTGTTTGTACCAAAAAGCCATTGACAGATGGAAGCTCCTCATTTGCAGGAAGTTTAGAGTGGATCAGATTTGTAAGTAGAAGGACAATGCGGAGGCCAGACATGTGCTGTTCAAGTGATAGCTGAATTTGCCTCAGTGACCATCTTCCAGTGATCCCCACAACTTGAACGGCTCATCGGTGGCCTCTTGTCCCTGTGCCACCATGGCAGCCACCCAAAGAGGGAAGGCAGAGAGCTTGCAGAAGTAAAAGCATCATGCATTTCAGATAGCTTCAGCTGCTCACCTGCATAATTCCTTGGACCAAGTGCAGTGAAGGTGAGGGCTTTACCTATCACCATGCTCCCTAGAAGATGGATGTATGCAGCAGAGAACAACTGCTTCTAAGCCAGTCATAGGACGTTTGTACAGCAACTGTCTGAGACTAGGCTAGCAGAAGATGTTGCTGAAGTTACCAGCTCCACTAAATGTCAGAGCCGTCCTTGTTTGGATTGGACTAGACTGGATTGCAAGCGAGGCATTGAGCAGAACAGCTTCGTGTTATTAAATATGTTCCAAGCATCCACGCCATGCCTATGTGACACCAGATACGCTTCTGTCCCACATGACCAGATATGTAGATAGCTGCATTTTCAGGGATGATGGCAATGAAACTATGGGCAAGTTTCCTTTGTAGACCGAGAGTAGCAGTGGGTGAACGATGGCTGCTAGAGTGGAAGGTGCTGCCCATCAAGGCGGAAGAGCATTGGCAGAGCTGTACAAAGCTAAGCCTGAAGGAGGATGGAGGTCTCCAGAAGCATGCTGAGAGCTGGAAGGAGGGTTTGGAAAAGCAGAGTGTTGCACATCGGATGAGAGGTGCCAGCCTGCATCAGAAGTGCTTAGGCAGCACACTGGCGTGCTGAGAAACATTGGCTGTTCATCAAAACCACTCCCCCTACTTTGCACAGTGCCTGCTTAGTATTTTACAGGTTTGCCAAAAGCTACAGTGCAGGGATAACAGTGACTGTTTTAAAAAGATCAAAGAAATCTGGTTGTCTCAGGACACAATCTTCCACAAAGCAGGAGCTGAGACATTTCTGTAGTAGACCTGACCCATTGTTTGACCTGATCCCAGCCAAAGAATTCCTTAGTGTCTGAATAGGAGAAGCTGGTCATAACAGTGAATTAAAGACTTGGTTTAGTGAACTATATTCTTGCCTAAAAAACCTGGTGTAGAGTGGGTGTGGACAGGAAGCTTGGGCATTATGGGGAGACGTAGCTCCTAGTAGAATCTGGAGAGACCTAATTTCTGGATACCATAGGACTGGCAAAACCAAGAGCACGCGGGCAGTTAGGAAAGGGAGTGGCTATATAGAAAAACAGGGATTTTGTCACAAAGGCTTGTGAAGGTGATGGTGACCATGTGTGTTAGAGAGAGGTGTTTGCATATGGGGAGTTGAGCAGGTGGGATAGAGAAAGGAACTTGCAAGCCCCTGGAAGGATGCCCTGGCCCTGAGCCCGGCACTGCCCCACGCAGCAGTCCAGCAGCACTCCCCTGCTGTTTCTCTTGCGATGTGCGGGCAGGCCTTGCTCAGCACTGCCCTCCCTCACTACCTGGAGGATTGGCCTGGAGTCTGGCAAACACAGGGTCATGCAGGGGAAAAGGCATCTGGGTGGGAGGGCACACCACTTCCAAAGCTGAGAGCCTTGGAGAGGGTTGCTTCTGAGTGAGGATAAAGATTTTTAACTTTTTCTCCTTAACCTAAAATTCAACCCCATTTATGTTTAGCCTTTCTCACCAGCTGCTGCCAGCATGACTTTCCCAGTCCCTGGCATGTCAGGGCTGTGACTCTCCTGCTGCCCCAGCAGCCTGCTGATCTGGATGCCTTCCTATCTTGTCTCTGCTTGGAGCCAGCCCTTGCAGAGTCAGCACGTCAAGGGGACAGTGTGTCTCTCAATGACAGTGCTGTGCCCCCTCTTCCAGCTCCCTTCCCAAAACCCCAGCTTCCTCTTGCTCATTTGATTTAACAGTTGCTGAACTGCCTTGGTCTCTGGCCATGCTTGGCTGTGCTCAGTCATGTGGCTCTGAGGAATGCACAGCAGGGATTAATTTGGCTAGAGGCTAATTTTGGTATATTTTAGGTCAGGCAGAAGCACAAACTTCATTCTTCTTTCTACTCCGCAGATGCCTACACAAAGACAGAGGTGATCTACACCTGGACACTGGGGAAGGATAAATCAGTGGAAGTAGCAAAGGGTGGATCTCGCCTGAACCAGTATGACCTGCTGGGCCATGTTGTTGGGACAGAGATGGTTCGATCCAGCACAGGTACTTGTGGGACCACGGTGTGATGCATGGGCTGAGCACACTGTCAGACAAGATGGACCCATGGGCTTTGAATACCATGATTTGACATAATTATAGAGGCAGTTCCTGTGGGCAGTCAGCACCACAGCACTTCCCAAGCCATGTGCTGTCGGAGCTGGGGACATCTGGAGCAGTCACCAAGAGGCAATAAAGGTTTTAGCTTTTAGTGGTTTCCACTGAAAGAGCCTTATTGCCCATACCTTCTAGAAAACTGTTTTCAAGCACCTAAAAATGATGGGTTGTGTGGAAAATTTGCCCTATCTTGCCCACCTGGTTCTTGGTACAGTGGATTCATTTGTCTTGGATCCCTTTCCAGTCCCTCAGGAGAGCATTGCGGGCAGGGGAGGTGTATACAACATAATGTTCAGTGTGGTTATCACTGCATCTGCTTACACAAATATTATCATAGCTAATAGAAGATTATCCCAAACAAATGTTTCCTCTGATTAATGACCAATATTAATCATCTTTCTCTCCCATCTGCTGCTCCTCCCTTCCCCTCTGAATACAGGTACTGATAGCTTCTGTTATCTCCTGTGTGTCTCATCTTTCTTTTTTTCCTTTTTTTTTTTTTTTCCCCTTCGGGATGCACCAGTAGTTCTCTCATTTGAGGATATTTCCTCTCTGGTGCACTTGATTTTAATAGTGTCTGTCTGTAACAACTCCTATCACCTCCCTTGGGGAAATGTGGGGAGTCCAGGGAGCTAAATGTCATAATATCTGGCCCATCTCTCTACTTAAGTTGTAGTAAAATGTACAGATGAATAACCTGAAGTGGCAAGAAAGCTGCTAAAGGCTCCTGTGTGTAATGATGTAGCAGAGCCATGCTCACAACAAAAAGGCACAATAATCCAACAAAATATCCAAAGCTTTGAGTGGAGGAAGAGGGCGTTGAGGGAAAACAGAGATAGCTGCTTCTTTGGTTTACAGCCCAGACCTTTAACTACAGAACTTGCCCTGATTTTTGAGATGGTTACACTGAGGAAAGGTAGAATCTTTTCAGGATTGTCAGAGAAAATAAAATCCTTTGTCCTGAAATCCTACAGAAGGACTGTTAGGGTCTCTCTAGGCTTAGGGATCTTACTGACAATGTGGCTCCCTGGGCTGGAGCAGAAGAGGGGTGGGAGTTGGGTCAGGAGAGACCCCCAGAGGTGTCTTGTGCCTGAGGTGAAACAGGGAAAGCCTATTGCCCAGTTGTTTATTTGCATTGATTTGCCTTTGTCCCACAACTGATTTGTAGTAAATTAGTCTCCAGAGAAGTGTTTTGAAAGGACAAATGCTATGTGCAAGTCACCCAGGCTACACTGGGGCATGCACCTGGCGTAACAGCGGTTGTGTGTGCATGTGCACAGTGTGCAAAGTCAGTGCTGACAGTGTGCTACGGTACACATCCCTCCTTTACACAGCTGTTAGGGTGGCCTGCAGTACTGTGAGATACCACAGCATGCCAGCCAGTAGCAATAGGACACACACACACTGCAATTTCATCTAAGAGCTTGAAAGTTTGTTCAGGACAGATCTTTAGTGGTTTAGACACGAATTGGTGGTCAGCTGGCCCCATCCTGGAAAGCACCGGTGGCTCAGCATCTCTAACCGGCTGTCTCTGCAGGGGAGTATGTCGTCATGACCACACACTTCCACCTCAAGAGGAAGATTGGGTACTTTGTGATCCAGACCTACCTACCCTGCATTATGACGGTCATCCTGTCCCAGGTCTCCTTCTGGCTTAACAGGGAATCCGTTCCTGCCCGAACAGTTTTTGGTGAGTCTGGGAGCATGGGGGCATCCTCTCAGGCCAGGGGAGAAAGGCACCACAAATGACGGGAAATAGACTGAGCATCAGAGCTGGTCTTCATCATGTCTTGACCGGCATCAGTGAAGCTGCTGGCCGTTTCCCAGAATACTTCTCAGTGTTTTCCCAGTACCTCTGCTTTCACTGAATCACTGCAAAAATACTCCTGTCCGTGTTTCTGCTACAAGCCAAGCCATAAATATTGACAGTAATCATGGTATTGATCATCTAATTATATGCATTTGCCTGTGTCTGCTTATCTATATTGGCTTTTGAGTTGAGGAGAGGATAGGTACATGAGGAGGCATTTAAAACTCTACCTTTGAAATTGCTAATGTGCCCCTGGTCAGAGCTCCACATAACACGTTCCTGGGCTGAGGCAGTATAACTGCATGGTAAATATATTGTTATTATTTTCTTCAGCAGGTTTCAGATCCTGTCTCCGAGGCAAAGTGTCAGGCTGGCATTGCACATATATTAATAGCTTTTACAAATGTATAGTAACAGAACTGCTTTGTGCTTTAGATCAGGATCTACACACACACTCTCACAGACCAGGTGTGATGCTGCAGGATTATATTTCCTGGAAATAACAGTGCCCAGCAGATACCGCTTAACAGAGTATATTGGACAAAAGTCACCAAGCAGGGAGGTGATATAGGGTACCACCTGCTCATGTTTTTGAATAAGGAAGAAAGTGGTGTGGTTTCAAAGATCATGAAGCATTCTCTCTGTAGCAAAAGTCATGATAGAAATACTCCCACAAACCCAATAAGGCTGATGTCCTCCTTTCCAGACCCTCTCTGCAGGCCTGGACCTTGTTCCTGTGCTGTGGACTAGAACGGCATGCAGGGAGGGTCACAGGTGGTTCTGCACCCTTCTAAATGAACTAGAAGGGAATCATTATGGGTTTTGTCTTCACTGGGGCTTGTGAAATACATAGGTCATGAACAAGCTTTAAAATTTACAGTTGACACTAGATTCTCCCCAGTAGCACTGTTGTTGCCTTCCCTTCCCTGGTGATGCAAATCCTAGAGCGATTCCCAGGGTTGAGTACAGCTGCCAGGAGCTGGGTGGTTGGTATGACCAGACTGGTTTGCGCAATCCAGACTGCAAGAGCTGCCCTGAACGGTGGTAACAGTGAAGAAGAGGAGATACAGCCACTTAGCATCCACTTTTTGGTGTTTTCATCCAGCAGAATGGAAAAGGAGGGAGGGGCTCAGACAGAAATCACGTGGAAAATAGGACCAGCTCAGGCATATAGACAGTCATAGATGAACTTTCCTCATTCATCTATCTGTGAGTCACTTGCAATTAAACCCCACAGAGTGCACACCTGGACCCCATGTCTGTCCATGCCCCAGGTGGGCTTTTACATCTGCATTGGTGCTGGAGTGTCTCAGCACTCCCAACACTGGGGGTGAGCCCTTCTCTGAGGATATTTGATTCCCTCCTATGTTATCCTGAGATTTGCAGTTAGACAGGTTTCCTCGAGTAGCAGCTCAGATTGAGCAGGAAAGAGCTGACTGAAAAATTAAAACCTACCTTTGTGAAAAATGTCTTTGCTCCCAAATTGCCTTGCTTTCCTATTAAGAAAATAATGAGAATTCCAATTGTTTCTTCCTTTTTTTTTGCCTCTCAGAAAGTATTGTCAACAATATTATTGAAACTCTTCAATTACCAGGAGTATGACTTAAGGGAAGTGAAAATTAGTCAATATTTTAATAATGTTTTTGATGCATTTTTAATGGAAAAGCACATTATAGGGGAAAATGGATAGCAGTGGTTGCTTGCTTTAATGAAAAAAGCTTTAAAAGACATTTTGCAACAGATCATTTTTTTAAGATAAATCATAATTACACTCATTCTGGCAGCTTGGGTCACTGATTGGTGCCTGGCTGTGCTGGCAGGACCCAGGATCCCAGGTGTCCATCCACGCAGATCACATGACACTATTTCCAAAACGTTGAGAGAACCACATTGGATGAGTGGCAGTCCAATTTCTGGTCCTCTGAGAAGTTCCCAACTATCTAGCTGTCCTTTTTACTGTCATTTTTTTATTTTATTGCAAAAGCAACCAGAGGCTTCTCCATGGCATATGCCACATGAGGAAGCTGGGTCTAGCATCACACAACTTACCCCACTTGCAGACAAGGAATTGAATGTGGGTGACTACCTATGAGCTACAATTCTTTTATAGTGAGCAGAGATCTAGTCGATGGAGTTCGGGGAAGATTAATCTCATCTTAATGCAGATGTTTGCCATTGGCTGTATGAATTGGAGGTATTCAAAACTGAACCAGAAAAGGGCCCTGAGCAACCTGACATTTGCCCGGATTCAAGCAGGGGCTGGACAAGCTGACTTCCTTTCCAACCTGGACTGTTTTGTAATGCTATGAATTGCACCATGGGCTTGTGCTGGGTAAGACTCCCTTAATTACAGCAGCGATGTGGGCCACATGGCTTAGAGGGTGGCTCCTAAATTTACATGATGGAAATGCCAACTGTGTGGTTTGAGGAGAAACTGGGTGTGTACGAGTATATGGTCTCACACCATCCTTGTCGTCTTCTGTATTTCCACAGGTGTCACCACTGTTCTCACCATGACCACACTAAGTATCAGCGCAAGAAACTCGTTACCTAAAGTGGCGTACGCGACGGCCATGGACTGGTTCATAGCCGTCTGTTACGCCTTTGTGTTTTCTGCGCTGATCGAATTCGCCACCGTCAACTACTTCACCAAACGCAGTTGGGCTTGGGATGGCAAGAAGGTGCTGGAGGCCCAAGAGATGAAGGTCAGCCTGGTGGCCAAGGCCAGGGAGAAGGGAGTGGTGAAGAAACGCTGCACGAAAGAGCTGCGCTGGGGCCAGGAGTGGGTAACATGCAGCCCCGCAGCATTCCAGGAGGCTGGATGCTACTTACTGGGGTCCCCAGCTCAGGTCTCAACTGGAGCGGTTCTTGAGGGTCGAGGGAGGAAAGGCTTGGAGGGCTGGTTGCTGTGCTTAGCTGGAGAGAAACACGCAGGCATGACTGCTGACTTTTCCTTCTGTCCTTCTGCACGACCATTTGCCAGTGGAAACATGAATGCATGCATTTTTTGGTCTTGCTCTGTCTCCTCTCTCCTTTCTTCTCCCTCCAACCCATAAGTGCCCTGCTCCGTGTTGCTAGCATGCCACACAAATCCAAATATGCCATGGGATGCCAGTCTTGCCAATGGAGACGGTCCCACTCTGCTGTGTCCCCTGTGGCTGGTGTCCCCAGCTTTAGGCCTCCCCTGGCATGGGCAAGCATGGTGCAGCGATGGGGAGGTCTAACATTTGTGCTGTTGCCCACAGCTGCTGGCAACTGCTGCTTCGTAAGCTTGGGCCAAGAGGGTGGGTGGGAAGCAAGCAATCAGAAATGGCAACTGGCAGTAAACTAGTGCCTGGCATCACCCACATTTTCCCTTCTTACTTGGGATCAGCCTCTCTGGCAGCTTCCTTCCTGACTAGCCACTGCTACCCCTGCTCATGCCCCCTCCCTCCTAACTGATTTAATCTCGTCTGCGCAGAGGAATCACTTACTGTTTGTATTTATTGAATCAATTTTAAAATCAGCTTTGTCCTTGTTCTTGGTTCTGAAGCCTTTATATTTTAGTCCTTTGCATTTTAATGTGTTGCTTAAAATTGTTGTAGACTGTACGCAAGTACCTAGCAAAATTGCAGTAAGTTTTAGGAAAACAACAGCCGGTCATCTCTCTGGTATGGAGGTCAAAGCAGGAGAACAGAAGCCTTATGGAGAACCACAGCCATCACTGGGTGTTCAATGCTTCTCTCTCATGTTTCTTGGACTCTCTCTATCTGTTTGCTTTTGCAGCTGTGGTCTGAGCGACAGACTTATGGCAGAAGGGCTCCGGAGGAGGCCAGTTGATGGTCTTCCACTTCCATCGTGAACAATAATGCTAATCTGGCCTCTAGAGATGACAGAAGCCTTTCCTGGGTCATTGACATGAGCGAAGGATCAGAACAGGTCCTCAAAGCAACCACGTCCCTTTCAGGGTTGGGTAAATCAGCACAAAGCTGGGATTCACACAGCCTTGGGCAATTATGTGAGCTGGGCACAACCGAAAAAGCAGCAAAGGCTCAAAAGCTTCAGTTTGTCATAGAAGAGGCATGCTCCTTAATTTATTCATTGACCCAGCACTGCAAGACTAACAGTGCTGAAACAATAGGGTAAGAGCATGCAGAATGTTTGTGCACATGGTAATCAAACAAGAAAACAAAGCAGGAGCAGGAATGTTTCAGAGGGAATGCTCTTTGTGAATGTGCTGCAATTGGTATCAGACTGGAGAATCAGGAAGGACTCCAACTTTGTGGATGCTTTTTCAAGCTAACCCTGATCTTCATCGTAGAGGGCTAACTCACTCCTGGTCTCTGCAGCTCAGAGAGTTCCCTGAAGAGTGGTGGGCTTTCAGGGAGCTTGGGAATATGATGTCTCACCATATTTACTTTTCATCTTTATTCCATTGACTATTTCCAAGCAGTGAATTTGCTATGCACTGAAGGTGCCTCATTGGCTCAGTTTCAGCCTTTAATTAGCTCTTCTTGAAACAATTGACAAGCCAGGTGGTTGAAGCCACAAAAGAAAGAGGAGGCAGAAGAATAACTATTGGTATTTTAAAGTGTTTATACCAGGAGTAAAACTACTGGTGACAAGCCCAGGCTGAGCCCTGGTCTCTGGAGAGCCTTCCCCCCAGCCAAAAAGAATGCTCTTTAATGATGTGATGGCAAGGATCCTCACTCAAGGTTTGATTGTTTCCTTGCATGAACATGAAAAAAAAAATCAATAAGCATCAGCCCTTCCCTCACCTCAGATGTAGGCAGCAGCAATGCTTCCCATCCCATTTGAAAGAAATCACTACCTTGCAGAAGTTGCTGGTTGCTAACAGGCACTCCCAGCATGTTTGTTCTCTCAGTGCTGGTTGCATTCTTTCTTTCTCCCCTTCAGCCAACCCATCAGTTCAGATGGGAACAGAGCATTTTTTCAGATATAATCTAACATGATGGGCTGATCTTGGTGAATTGCTGATCTCTGCATCATAAATGATTATGATGATATTCTGGCTATAGCCACAGTTGGGTTCTTCTGGTTCTAGCTGGGAGCTACTCTACATGTTCTCTGCAGTTCTCCTCTAAGGAAAGGCAAGCAGATATCACCACAGATGTCACCAAAAACTCCCTTTAGTGCACACTCTGATAAGATTTGGCTAATGCTTCTTGGAACCAAAGATTTTCCAAGCCTTTCCTGCGTGCCACCGGTAATTGCTAATTGTGGATGAAGGATTTCCTCTCTTTTTGTATGGCAGAATGGCTGTAACCAGCCTAGAGGTGCAGATAGAGTTGGAGAGAGGTATCTGGATCCAATGTGGAAAACTTGTTAGTAAAGATGGGGAGGGGTGAGAGGCCAAAGAGGTTGAAAGATGAGTGGTTTCAGTAGCCAGCAAAGATCCCTGACTCCAGTATTCTCAAAATATCTTGTTAAAAGGATCCACTTCAGGACAGAAGGGCTGTGTCTGAACAGAGTGAGATCCATTGCATCCCATCCACCCCAACTATAGGGATGGCCATCTCTGAAGCCAACAAGGTCACTTCCTGCACGGCTGTTGCAATGAGGATCAGGAGAGACAACCAGTAATGGTGACTTTGCCACTAGGAAACTGATGAAGTCTGCAAGAATGACATTTACCAAGGAGTTCCCTGCAAAAAAGTGTTTTCTGTTCCTCAGGATGGAAGATACTTTGGATCTTTGGAAGACGCTTGCTTAAACCTACTTCTGCCTGCAACAAAACATCTATGCATAAAATCTGATTTAGCTCCGTATCTGTGCTTGTATGACATTGCCCTGAAATCCTGGGTGGCAAGAAGCAACAAAAACAAAAAAATAGTTGCAGTCAGACACTTTAGAACAAGGAAGAACACACTTTGGATAGAGGAATAGTCCTGAATCTTTATCTTTCTTGTCCTTAAGACAATAATCCTGTAGTGCATGGTAAGAAGGTTAGGTCCAGGCTGCTTATGTACTGTTCATGTGTCTTTTCACTGAGAAAGTCACCAAACAGTATCCTCCAAAATTCTCTGTTGATATGATCATTGTGGTTTTCTTTCTTGTGTTTTGGAATCATAGAATCATTAA
>VZTL01015175.1:0-10821 GCA_013400535.1 Scopus umbretta
CCTTCTTCCAAAGGTGGTAAAGACCATTAAGATGTTAGCACATAGAGAGGATGCAGAGAACTCACTGGTGTGATGGACAAGAGAAAATTTGTTTAATTTTATTTCAGCTCAGGACTGCGTGAGCTCTAATTCATCTCTGATATTCACAGAGTTTAAACATAGGCACCAGAGGTGGGACACCATCACACCTCTTTACATCTTCTGAGCAGCAATATAATGTAGACGCATGTTCAAATTTCCTTTTTAGTGGACCACTAAGGTTCTGTTGGTACAGGACATCAGCAATAATCTTGTCTAGCACTGGGAGTAACTCAAGTAAAAGCAGCATACCTATTGATTTTAAAGGGAGATAGGCTGTCCTTTTTCACCAACCATGAAAAACTTGAATGAAGCATGCTTGCCTTGATCTCATTATAAATTCAACAACAATGGCATTCAAATCTGTCTCTCCCTCCCTAAAAGTCCCCAAACCAGTGAAACAGGATACATGAAGCCCATCATTCCTTTGCTCCAGCTGTGAGACCAAAATATTACAAGTAGAATTTGCTACCCTTACTATGCACCTCTAACAGTTTCCTTCTTCTACTCTTCAAAAAATATTTCCCAATTGAAAATAGGCTGTGAACTTGGCTTAAACTTACTAAAAGCTTGGGGCATGATGGCAGAAATTTTTTAAATCAAATTTACTATTTGTCAGGGGAGAAGAGAAAGTCCAGTGAGAATAATTGGCAGCTTCATTTGATTTTGAAGTCTAAACTAAAAATAGTATCAGCATAAGTAATTTCAGGTCTCAGATCTTTTATTTTTGTTTGCTCCTGAAACAGCAAATTAATTCAATTAGTTGGAATAGGCCATGCGTATTTAATGTGACAATTTGAAATGGGTGTACTACCTTTTAGCCTTGAGAATTCTAATGACATCATTAAGGTTGTTTATAGAAATCTACAAAATTAAATGATTGCTATTAAACAACATCATCTCTGAGATGGAGGCTGAATGACTCCTGGGTCCGATAAGAGGAAACAGTCTTTCATTTCTAGATCACTGCTTTGAATTTGAGCCAGGATCACAACAATGGGAAGTTATTATCAACAAAAGACAGGCAGCATGCTCTATGAAAGGAGTTTATGGTGCCTGGCAGTTTCCTAGGGTGCTGGTACCTTCCTAGGAAGTGTGTTTTGCATGCAGTACTGCTCTACAAGGACATTAAGATCTAGCTACTGCCTAGCCAAGAGTACAGTCCCTATTCTGCAGAGAGAACTTAGTTCCAAGTATCATCAAATAAATCAGTGAGATGACTTCCACCAAAATTAAAGTAATTTTGTAAAACAGAAAGAAATGGCCTCTATAATACAAATTTTTTATCCTTCTGAGAAAAAGTACTCTACAACTATGGATAAAATAGCCTCTGTGATGCGCGGAATCCTGAAGAATATTCCTGGGCCATTTATGCTCTTGATCCGGTCCCTAATGCTGACTCATAGACTTGACTTCCTGGCTTGACCTTGGACCTGCCTCATCACTTTTCTGGAGAGCACTGAACTGTAGCTGACCCTGGTTACTGTCTCTGGACCTGACCCTGACCATGGCTGTGGCTTGCTGACTTGACTTCCCTGTTTGACCTCAGATCTGCCTCATCACTGCAAACTTGTCAGGTGATCTGGACTTGTGGATAGACCTGGTGATTGTCACCAGACCTACTCTTCTCACCTTGATCAGGTCTATGGGACTGTTCCCTTTTTAGTGAGGTCTATGTCTTTGCCTGCTTTGTTATTGTGCATGCTCCTGGCCAGCTATCCCTGGCAGAGCAGCCCGCTCTTGCTACTCCCTAAACCTGTGTTTTGGGCTTAATCAGCAGGATTTGGGTAGCAGGAGCTGTGGGGTGCCCTGTGTAGGAGGAGGTGATGAACCACCTTATGCCAGTCACAGTCAGCTCCAGCTGACTTTGCAAAAGCCAACACCATCCCACTGCCAAAACGTCAGCCAGAGGAGAATATAGTGCCTCTGCTGAAATATATTTAAGAAAAGGCTAGGGGTACGAGAAACAGAAAGGGCTCCTGCTAGTGGCAGGAGACACAAGAGATGTGAGGACACCCACAGGAGGGGACACAGAGGAAGATACAGGAGGAGGGACATGAAAGATGACATTTTAGAGGACACAGCTGGAGACCCTGCCTTTGAAGGGAGCAATCCTTGCTGGAGCAGGTACAGTCTGAAGGGACTGCAGCCTGTGGAGGACCCATGGTAGAGCATAGGAAAAAAGAAGTAAGAAGCAAGGAGCGACGGAAAGAAAGCATTGTTTAAGTTGGCTTTGTTTCCCAATACCTGAATCAGTACTTAAAAGTTTATGTGATTTGGCAATAAAATAAATTCCATTAAATTCCCTGAGTTGAGGTTTGACACCCTGGCACACAGAATGACATCAAGTTACCCAGACTTGTTCTCAAAAAAGCTAGTGCAGTATTCAGTCTGCGAAGTCCTGGTGTGAAAGGTTATATTTAGAAGAACAGCATGCTTCTAGATAGTCAGAGACTTCTCCTTAATGACAGTGTTAAGGTATAGCTAGATGAAATCGTTTGTGTGCAAGAGACGTCACCTGTTCAGATCTTCTTTCTAGAGCTCACCTCTTAGTTCTGCTTGTTTAACTGTTGGCCTAACTAGCCTCTAATCTGGTTCTGTGAGACACAGCAAATCCCTACCATACACATTTAAAAATATGCAACATCTTACCAAGCCTTTAAAGATCAAGGAGTATCTCCTGGAGTAACAGTTGGCAAGAAGTCTCATTTCCTTACAATATTAATGCATGTTCTAGAAAAATAAGTAGATGACTAGCAATGCCACAATATCATTATTAAACACATCTCTTCACACAGTTTGGTATTTTTAAGCGCTGGCATGCCATTTCTAAAAATACAGTATTTTCATTCAAGTGATTATTTATAGAATTTGGCTTTAATTTTTGGCATAAATGTTAAGAAATTATCATTTATTTGAACAGTTCTTTATTTATGACTCTGAAATTAGCTGAACAAATGGCACTGAGATAGCTTAAACCATTATATTGTGAGCTAGCTGTTCCCAGGGAGATTTCTGAAGTGCATAGTATGGCCTTGCCTATATTTTTAACAGTTTCTCTGAGTTATAGCATGCTAATGCAGAAAAAGATAATTCATAGATGGCTACAGCCTCTGAAAAGAGTGAACGGGTTAATGATTTTATTTCTCTTTACAGAATACTTCCATCATGATGTTATTTAAACTATTCTTTTTCTTTTCTCATTCCAGAGCAGCGTTAGAAAATATCAGTGGTTATAAATCCTTCACTATGGCTTTTCAAGCTGGAAATGCCAAGGTGCATTCACCATTTACCTCAATAGGCAGGCTCACGGCAGCTATTACAAATGAGTGAAATATATGTCAAAGTCACGCAGCATTATTCTGACTTATCATTTCAGCTATCTTTGTAAATAACCTTTACAACATCAGAAATATGATCTTTTACTGTTTCTAGTTTTTAAATGCTTGTTTTTTTTCTCAAACTTCCTTCTCCAAAGAAAAATTTTAAATGGCATTTCAAGAAATTGTTGATAACCTTCAATTGCAAACAAAGGTTGTGTACAGACTACTGCCTGGAAGCAAATACAAACACATGACCCCTAGTTATTCACACTGTTAGATTGCTGCAGAGTCCTGCTCTGGAGCGAGCTAACCAGCTCCCTGTGGGACCAAACCTGGGAGGCTTGTGGGGAAAGAAGCTTTGGAAATCCCACCATATAGGTGGTAGGGTGGAGACTGACCAAGTTTATCTTGCTGCACTTGGCACAGTCCTCTCAAACTATGCCAACAGGTCTTGTATGCTTATTTGCACTCACACTATGCTCCAGGGAGTGCTACACTGCTCCAGGGAGTGCTACACCACTCCAGCATCACATCATTAAAAAAACAGTACTTTGAGACATTAGGTAACATCCAGTCATGCATGGAAGCTGCATGGGGAGTTGAGGGGACTGTGTCAGAGGTTTCTATTCACAGACAAGTTGCCCAGGACCTTTATGGGTTTGCTGGCACACAGGTTTGCCACCTCATTGTATGCAGTTTCCCACAGTACTAAGCAGAGCTGCTCTAGTTAAAAGATGAAGGCAGCTACACCAGAGCTTTTGCAAGACTACACAGTCAAACACTGAGCAATACCAAAAGAGCAGTGCTCCGTTTAGTGAGGAGAAGCTCAGCTGCCTGGATGCCACCTCTGCTTCCTGAATTGCTTCAGTTCCAACTTAAAGCTGTTTAGATTCCCACATGTTTGTGACACTCCTGTAGCTCCTGAGGTAGCATCACATGGTCCGTCAGGCACTGCCTGTCTGAGGCAATCCCTGCCTGCCCCACCTGGACCTGCTTTAAGCAGGGGGCTTGGCCTGGATGATCTCTGGTTGTCCCTCCCCACCTCAACAATGCAGTGGTTCTGAGATCAGCGCTGGAGCAGCAGCTCAGCTCATAGACACTGTGGTGGTTCTTAAAGGATGTTAGGAATGCTGCTCCCTTGGGTGGACTCCCAGACTCAGGAATTCCTCCTTCCCAGCCACCTAAACCCAGCAACTGCATGCTGAGACCCCCATGGTCTCTTTGTCCCATTCCTATAGCAGTGGACACTGCTGCTCCACTTTGCAGATTTGACCAGAAGGGAGGTTAAGTGTCAATCCCAGACAGGTACACCCACACACATGTACACAGGCAGAGCACACTAACACAGCTGCCACGGTCTATTTGCCCTTAGCAGCATTCAGATACCACCACCAGAACTCACATAAAACATGAGTAGAGAACTACAGAGAGCCCAGTCCTGTTCTTCCTCTCTGGACGATCAAGATTGGAGTTAATTTGTGAAATCACACACACACCATCACTCTCTAGACTTACAAGCACACTCATGTTCATGGACCCCTTAGGTATCAGTGTGTCTTATATCCATGCGCAGACCCTGGGCCCCCTTATGCAGTATACAGGTCTCCTGCGCACTGCCTAGTCATGCAAAGCAGATGTATGAGCACACACACACACTCTCATCTGACAGTCACCACAACAATCACACATCTCTCAAATACTGCCACAGGTTCTCTCAGCCTGCCTAATATCCACGCTTGGACCCAGGGGTCACTTATGGCCTGTTGCTTCTGACCTTGAGATACAAACAGGATTAGATTCACTGGGGAAAAATAACCACACTTGATTCCTTTCAGTCTTTGGCATTTAGACTCCTCACGTGTACAGATACACTGGTGTCCCTTCAGCTGCTGAGCACAGAGCTATGGGCCCTGTGGCCTGAGGTCTTTTCTCCGCTAGCTGGCAACCAGAACTCTCTTGCATGTGGGTCTCTCCAGATACTGATATATAGACCCTACAGCACTCGCACATAGGATAGAGAGTGGGTTTACACAGGAAAAATTGTTCAAAGAAATGATGCAATAGGAAGATAAGATAGACTGAAGTGATCAGGCACAGGGTTCAGTCAGACGAGCTAACTGACTAGCAGCCTGTTTACACATAACCAGCCTCTTTTCTCACCCTTTGCTCTATTTTCTCAAGCTTATTCCTCCTGGATCCACCCTGGACCAAATTTCTTTGCCTTTGGCCCTTCCCTTAGGCTTTCTATAATAAGTTTCACAAAGTCCACAGGGCCCCTCAAGCATCCCATAACATTCAGTCTTCCTTCCTCCTTCTTATCCGTTACAAGGTTCAGGCTGACCCTCTTGAAGACTCTGCCTGAGCAGTTTTTCAGCAGCCTATCACCCACTGCCTGGGCAGTTCTGGTTTTCATAACTGTCTCTATTATCACCTACCCATGAGATTTGTGTATCTGTGTGTTCAGTTTATCACCTTTCTTGTTATTTGATATTTAATGTATAATGAGTAGTTCTTAACCAAGTAGCTTAATGAAGCAGATGCTCTCACATTCCCCAAACCCTTGCAATGATCAATCAACATGAATGGTCTGCAAGTGAAGTCTAGAATGCATCATGTAAGATAATGGAGTTTTTTTTCTTTAAGTGTCCTTTGATTTCTAGAGTGTGAAGGGTACATTTTTGCTACATTAAAGTGTTGTATTACATGCTTTGTGGGGACTGGATGGACCCCACTGTATGACCTCTACAGACTCTGCTGTGACAATGAGGGAACAGGCTCTTATAGCCATATAACCACAAATGGAGAACCTTTACATTTGACTGTCTTTTCTGCTCCAAGTCCAACTGTGGCAGCAGTTTCAGGCTCGACATACAAAAGCCAGAAGGCCCAATCCTACAGCAAATGGTCTGTAAGGAAAGGCAATAACATCCTTGCACAGGTTCTGCCAAATGTATCCAGCACTTTGTACGGTTCTGGAGATGTTGGTGTCCAGCCTCCCCTCAGCTTTTGCCACCTTGCAGGCAGCTGGACATCGGCACATGCCAGATTTCAGAGCCCGACCTGTATTCCACGGCTAGAAATTTCCACTTATGCTGTGCACAAGGTCTCCTTGGTGGTCTACCACAGTTTGCAAGATGACCAAGTAGTACCACTTGCAGTTAATGTTGTCCTAGGAATATTGTGGGCAACATGGCCACAGTTGAAGTGGGCAAAGTCTCTTACCATCTCAGGAAGGTAAGCAATGTGGATGACTTGTGAAAAGATGGTCTTGGCAAAGGCTTCACAGTCTTCTGTCATGATCAGACCCACTGTGGACTGACTGGCAAGAGGGAGGTCCAGCCAGAACTTTATATTGAGCACGGCTTCTCTCCTCCTTAGGTATGAATCAAGATTCTCACAAATACAGTGTCTGGGTTGCGATGCTGGAGGTGACAGGTCCTCACAAAGAGCTCAGAGGGGTCCTCAGAGCATTTCCAGCCTATCCTACATACTGAGCAGTGGAGACTGGTTTTCTAGTTCCCAGCTCTCTCCCCACTGTTAGAAGACTGTTGGCCACAGCAACTCAGGTAGCCCACCAGACTGATGCTACTGACCAGGAGTGGCACAGTACATTTCTAGCAGTCATTCTGGTGGCCAGCCTGCATCACCTGGATGTCTTGCTCATATGGCATGCTAGTGAACAGCAAGTAACTTGCCGCATGCCATTGCAGACAGTGAGAATTCTGCCAATGGCTTGCAAAACCTGTCTGGCAAAATGCAGCAGTGGCCAAAGTATTAGAGTTACTAGCAGCCTGCAGAGCAACAAAAGAGGCAACAGGCAGCCTGGTTTTACTGTAGGCAGCAGATATAGACCACATGGCTGCATTCATTTATGGAGGTTACTGAAGCAGTCATATGTCACATAGGGAGCTAATAAGCAGTGAGCCCATGGTGTGTTGTACTAGAGAGGCATCTTGATGAGTAGATATGATGCTCTTTGTGATATGTTATAGAGAAAGATATCCCTTCAAGTGTAATGCAGTATGGACATAGCACTTCTCTCTAGAGTGCTTTGAGCAATATAGACACGAATTTTACATGACCAGTCCTGAGGGGCAGGGAAAACTCTCAGAGCTGAATACTGTCAACAGCATAGAGACAGAAATACTGTATTTAAGATGGTAAGGAACAAAGAAATACCCCTATTTTTTAACTCTTTGTTTGGTTTTTTTTGTTTTTTTTTTTTTTAAAGAACCGAGTAGATCATATACTTTTTTTGTTGAACAGATTGAGACACTGTACAGAAATAAAAATGCCCCATGTAGGTGGAAAATAAGGAAAACTAGATGAAATAATACCCTCATTATTTTTGATGCTGAATTGCAATACCACAGTACTGTTGTAACAGGATGATTTAGCTTGGTATAATACTCCCTGTAGTTTTATTTTCCTGTTAACAATGTTTGTTTCTCTCCATAGCTGAAGTAACTCTTCAAGGTTCTGCAAGAATGATGTGCAGAACTTCTGCTAGTCAGCAGTGACTGCTAGTGGGGGAAACACTAAGGAACTATTCTTCTTCATCCACACTTTATTGTCTAGGACATAACCCAACATTTCCTAGTGAAAGGGAGCAGATCAAAAACATTAGAGAAAGGGAAAGACAGGGGACAGCTGAGAGAATTGTTCACATTCTCCACAACATTTTCAGTGCTGAAACATGAATAGAAAGAAGTTTCATTTCATGTGATTAGGCAAAGCAACATTCAGACACTGTCCAAATTAGAGTGTAGAGTATCCAGGTGCTTGCATTTCCACTAGCCTTAGATTACCTCTTGGGCTGTGCTGTGATATGGCCATGATCTGAAAGTTAAGGCTCTAAAATAAATGTATGTGGTTAACACCCCCTTGCTTTTTTGAGTCAAAACAGAAGGCTTCTACTGCAACAACCCCTGCCATGGAAGCAGACCTGGATTCACGTGGACTTGGAGCAGGAGGAATTTGGGGGACTCTAGTCCCCTCTAGCTACTGGGAAACACATTCCAGTGTCCGCTACCTCTCCCCCTCTTTTACCCTCTCCTCTGCCATGTTTAGACTGGAGGTGCCTGCCCTTAATTTATGAAATCTGATGCCATGGAAATCAGTATTTTTTACATTGATTTAAATATTTTCCACAGGCATCCTCTTGTGCTTCTCTGACACAAACATTTCAAGATCATACTTCTGAGCCACAGCAGGAGGTTCTCGTGTGCGCTCTTTGATGAAATAAGCAAGGCAAAAATGTCTGTATAGGCATACAGGTGTATGTGTGTGTGAAAAGAGAGACATAGACCTTTCTATTTGCCCGTGGTCTTTACAAGAAGTTGATTTGAGCCAGAAACATCTCCAAATATCTCTGAGTTCTCCAGTATTTAAAATCGAGATGTGACTTCAGTTTGAAACAGAATTTAATAGTTTGAACATATCTCTACCTTGCATAAATCTTTCAGCTAAACCTAAAAACAAAATATCACTTTTCAGACTATCATGACAATGGCTTGTTATCGCATACCTTTGTTTCTCAGTGATATTGGCTGAAAAAGAAATGAGAAATCACGAAACTAACTTATCTTTTTGAACACCATATCTGGAGAGGACTGCTTAAAATGCAGCACTTGGAGAGAGCACTTTGATTTGTGGCACTGTTTCAGACTTTTATATTCACAAATTGAGTGAAAAATTATGTTCTTCCTTTTGCAGGGTTTTATTCTTTTAACCTCTGACCCACCAATATGAATAATGTTAATTTAAGAAAAAATCCAAATATAATTCCACTTTAGCTACTTGAAATATAATGGATTTTCTGCAGATTTCAGAAAGTCAGTCACAGATCTTTCTGTGCTAGTTAACAAAAACTAAAACAATTTCAAAGACAAGGTAATTAGTAAAATTGCACAGCCCTTCTAAGTGAAACCATTTCAGAACATCTCTGTACCGTACTGGAAAAGAGACAGATGTGCCTTGCAGTGCACATCCTGGGATTAGATATGGCATTCATTCCCAAGGCTGCTTATCTTAACTTGATGAACTCAAGACTCAAGTCCACGATCTGTAAGGGCTTTGAGCAGATACCTTGTACTTGCAAGTTGTCCTGTTGTCTTCAGCACTTCCTGTCTGTAAAAACAAGAAACAATGTTTCTATTCCCTGTGACAGTATAAAGATGTCACTTAAAGCTTATAAAGATGAATTCATCAAGCATTTGAATATCATAGTGATTAAGTGTACAAAAACCATGAAGACATTATTATTACTGTCAGAGAGGGATTTGGATGTGATTCAGTAAACAAAGCATGCAGCCACTTGCTGAGTGAATATAAAAAGACATATAGGACAGCTGGTTCCTCCCTTGAGCACCATCTATTCTGTGTTGCAAGGCCCTGATCCAAAGTCAGTGATTGCCACAAAAAGGTTCCAGCTAACAGCAGTCAGCTGTGGACTAGCTCTTAGCAAGGAAAGCATCTGCTCTAAAATTAGCAGAGAACTGTGTCTGTCTAAAGCCTTGCAGCATATACTCACACAGGCAGGAAGGATCCTGGAATCACAGAATAGCTTGGATTGGAAGGGACCTCTGGAAGTCTATAGCCCAACCTCCTGCTCAGAGCAGGGCCAACTTCAACACTACAATGGGTTGCTCAGGACCTTATCCTCCTGAGTTTTTAAAATCAACATTTTTCAAGCCACCAGGCAGCCTGTTCCAGTGCCCAACCAATCTTGCTGTGAAACCTACATAGGGAATCTTCTTTTAGACACTTTCTAGCTTTTTGGTGTTAGATTTTGCAGGTATACTTTTAGAATAGCTACTTTTTCAAGTTCATATCCAAAGTCATATGCATATATGGGTAAGCTCTTTGAGACAGAGTAGCATTTTGCATAAGCTTTTATAGTGTCCATTCTTGATTGGTGAGTTTGGTAATGAGTGTAACATCAGCCATAAAATTAGGACTTAAAGTAAGCAGGATATGGACAAGTTTTATATTCAGCAGTACTTTTGGTGATTCAAGCCTCTGTCCCTTGCTGCATTAAAAGATTCTTTGCCCTGGAGACAGAAGTGGTATGTACCCTCCAAGAAATCACTGATGTAATGGAGAAACACTTTACAAATGCCCTTTGTTCTCTAATGCAAACATGAAGTTTTTCCTATGCTAGGACACTTAGAGAGGTGAGATTGCATAGTTTTTTACTTTAATAACACATAAGGATAAACACTTCATGGGGAAGAAAGGCAGCTCTGGGATTTAGCTTTTCTGACATTTAGGTCCCCCTAATATCACTGAGTGGTGCAGCACCTGTAGTGACACAGCGCTCTGTTCAGAAGAGAGCTGTAGTCTGCCTTCAATGTACACACAAAATAACAGTGCATTTTTTCCTCTTATGGAACCTATTTTATAAATTTAACATTCTTGG
>VZTL01015175.1:10847-29890 GCA_013400535.1 Scopus umbretta
AAAAAAAAAAAAAATCATTCCTTGCTGCCTGTTTGATATATAATTAAGTTTAATTTTATGTTCTGTTTTCCACTGTAATGCTTATCCATGATCCCTGACTTGGTAAAAGCTGTTAGCCAGTTTTAAAAAACAGACTTGATCTAAGGACAGTAACCAGCACATAGTATCAGACAGTTTGCATAAAGTCTCATTTTCTGGGGTGTTTGCTTTTTGTGGACCATTTCATTATCATGCAAATGGAGTTGGGCCATTTTGCAGACATTTAATTGTTAGCATAATATGTCCTCGTTATTTGTACAGTGCAACAGTTTGCATTAGGCTATTATCAAGTGTAACAGAAACCCATATAACAGCATGAGTTTTGAGAAATGGTGGCTATTTTTTGTCAAAGGCTGTGTGTACAGGGNTTTTTTAAATTAAAAAGGCACCTCAGAAAAACTTCCAGTGATCACACAGGGTAAAAACATCTTTCAAGGTTCTAAAATGTCAACAAAATACTAAAGTAGAAAGAATAGTTTTCTGCCCCCTTTGTAAGTATTGTATTGTATGTAATTATGTAAGTGTGATATTGTAAGTAATGCTTGCAGAGTGGATTTTAACAGCCATTTTTACTTGTTTATGAATACACTTTTAAGTGTTATGCAGTAGTTTGAAGTGGAAAAGAAGATATAGGAAAGTGACAATCAAGGTTTTGATGCAGCAAGGATTGGTCACTTCTAAACCATATTGACAGGAAATAAGCAGCCCATGCTCCTTTGCCAGTTACCAGGGTCGTAATCCTCATCTCAGTAGCACAGAGTGCCAAAGCAGCTAAAGATCAAAGGTTATTTTTCATTTTCTGGCAATATGCAAAATTATTTAATGTAATTGAGTAGAACAAAGTTCTGAAGTATCAGAAGAGGGTTTATATTTTTCAGTGTCAACTTCCTGCTGAAAAATATACCCTGTAAATATATATGTAGTGCTAACTAAAAATGGATTAGACCGCAAGTATCCTTGTACCTCAAACATGAAGGAATTTATTTTCTTGTCTGCTTTTACTTTTGGCACCAAACTTGTGGTTTATTGAACAATATTGGATGCTGAGTGTGGATTTACCTCTTCTAGTCATTAGGAAGTGATCAATCACTGTCGAACTGTATATATAACTGCGGGGTATTGAGCTGCCATCACTAGTGCCACCATTTCTCAGCCAGAAGAGGGGGCAGCCCAGGTTCCATTGTCTTCCTTGCACAAAAACTTTTAAACTGACTTCTCCAGTCTTCCAATAGCTTCCAGTTTGCCAGGCTCTTTGTTTTCAGGAAAAGGCTCAAAAACCTTTTCTTGAATCAAATCAAATATTTATTCCTTAAACAGGACAGAGAAAAGGAACAGATGAATGAGCCAGCCCTGTGGTAGGGCTCCATTTCAAATCCTTGCTTCCAGCAGCAACTCTGCTGCTGATACTGCTGGAGGTCTTGCAAGGAACTACGGCTCTGCTGCCTGCACTGGAGATGGGGGGGAGCCTTTTTCCCTAAGCCTCCAGCTAAACACTTTCACGCTTCAATAAACATTTATAACTGTAGTTATACAGAGTGCAATAGTGTCAACAAAATAATTTGTCACTTCCCCTCTCCTCTTATCAACACTAGTGCCTAGCCTAGTTGTAATGGCACTCCCAATGGAGGTGGAAGACATGACCTGATTTGACTCATTTGGTTGACAGATACACCTCAATTTGACAGCTATAACCAGGAGCTGAATCTGCACATCTTAACCAGTGGTTACTAGGTGGAAGCAGACTGATTATACATGAACAGCACTAGCTACTGCTCCCTTTGGTTTTGTCACAAATGCTCTGTGTTTTGTTTTCTTTATATTTGCTACTGCCTTTGTTACAAATGCATAAATTGGGGAAAAAAAAAAAAAAAAGTTTATATTCTGATTCAGCCTTAACACTATGTACTTTTATTTTTTCAGTTGCAAGGACACACCGTTATGACATCTACTCCTACAATCCCAATAGCACTTACTTTACAAAATGCATAGCATTACAAATTGTAGTGTAATCCTAGGATTGAACCTGTTTTTTGTTTCCCTTCAAACTCCTTCAGTTCTATGCTTATGATATTTAAAATATATTTTTTTCTGCCAGATAGGTAAATTACTACCTAACTATTAAAGGTATTGTCATGGTCTTTAGCAACATCTTTTTTTCCCCCTCTTTTCTTATTTGTAATAAGCATTGATTATGTGTGATGTTTCTTGTTGATCTCCGGTGGCAAGATGGCTCATTCCTGTCCCATTGTTTTTCCTGCTTCTCCAGCTGAAGAGGTTAGGGGTTGATGATGGCAATGAAACAGAAGCAGTGTGACTCAGAGTCCTCTAACAAACTGTGCAAACTCATATAAGCTTCAGCAGTTAACCTAACAGCCACACAAGCCTGATGCAGCTTGTTATGAAGTGAGGAAGAACATATCCTCTCTGTTCCATACAGATCAGTGCTGGCTTTCCTGAGCATTAATCAGACATTCTAAGTGGAGATTCATGTCTTTAGCAAAACTTGGCAGTACAGAAATCTAGATGCTTTGGGGAGTGACAGATGTACTGTCAAGGGTATATGGGCATAAACACTGATACGACTATGGTAAAGATTTTTGCAATATCAGAGTAAGCAGTACTTCAGTGATCGTTCTTTTCTCCTTTGCAGAGACTTCTGCATCCCCTTTTCTCCCTGGTACTAGTGATGGAAATGCTTGTAGCCTCCTAATCTCATCTCAAGCTGTGGGAGTGTTTGGACATGTCATTTTCTAGGGAGCAGTGGCAGCTGGGAAAGGTGAGAGACTTCAGACTGCTATTGCCTGCCTCTGTGTTAGTGGACACCTCTGTACTATCGTCCCTGCTACCTCATCTTCAGCATATTCAGTTCAGCCCTGGCTCAGATCTGGCAGTGTTTCTCCAAATACCCCTCTGAGCCTCTTCCTCTTCCCTCCCAAACCTTCCTGTAGAAATACTTACTGATTACATGGTTTTATAAGAGACAAGAAATGCATTGCTATAGAGTCTTCCACCAATTTGATTTATAGCAGTGCAAACATTCTGGTAATAGTGTGTGATAAGTTATTGCTCCAGACTATAATATCTTGTACTTGTTAATGTTGGGGAAAGCTCTTTTTACCTGTAAAGATTTTCTGAGTCTTGCCCACTCTTATTGGTTCACTTTTGATGCATTTTTAAAAGGATGCTTTCTCACACTGGGAAAACTATCTGATTGCAAAGTCCCTCTTAATGTACTTTGCGATTGTGCCCTGAGACAGTAGGTTTATAAGCAATATTTTAGATATATTTCAGCCTTTTTCCACCACACATATTCTCATCAAAAGGGTCATTGAAAGTTCCTTGTAAACTTTTGGACTAAATGATGGTATAAAATAATAAGATTCATAGTTATAAAGGATTATGTTTATTGGTTTTATACTTATTATGATCACATCGTGTGAATTAGTTCCCTCTTCCTGATTTGTGAAAAAAAACTGAACACTGTATTCTTTTCAATCTTTCTGTTTCTGACTGGATTTATTATTCACCTTGGATCCCCTTTTTGGAAATTATGTTGCCACAGGGAAGAATCTGAAAGTATTCTGTCAAAGTACCTAATAGTTTTATGTTGTTTTAACCTTTCTGGGTTTACTCCTCTCTTTATTCTTCCCCATGTTCTGTCTTTGTTTTTGCACTGAGCTAAGAGTTTTTATTTGCTACCTACAGCAACCCCCAGCTCCTTCCACCTGTTACAGTTAATCTAGAGTCCAGGAATACATTTGGTGGTCAATATTCCTCTGGACTTGTATTTGTCAACAACAAATCCCACCTGATGTCATGTTTCCTGCTTGCCCAGCCTGTTATTTTTGGGTCTCTGAAATGCCTCCATCTCCCTTAGTCTAAATAACATCCTGTCATCTGCAAACTTTTGCCTCTTCTTATTTATTGGCCTTTCAGGCTTGCTAACACATTTTAGAGTGGTCCAGAAATCAGTTACCTTTTCCTGTGTAAAAATATTAGAATTTTCAGAGACACCTTGAAACCCAAGTAATAACAAAAGATCACATAGAAGGAATGGATGTCAACCTTGATTTGGAATATGTGAAAGAGCTTGAAACTGAATTGTCCAACTCATCAGGAATAACTAAAAATTGTTTCTACTAGAGAAACTGGGGAATGAACAGATTTTTTCCTGTCTGAACAGTGATTACTGTTCAGTCTGCCCAGGCGGGTAGCTTTGCACTCTGCTCAGCTCCACAGGGAGTGCAGTGACAATCTGCAAGCACTACCAAACTAGAAAGAACTGAATAAGCACCAGAGGAACAGGTGGTCTTGATGAAGTGGAGAAACAGTCTGAAAAGAATGCAATTAAATTGCATCTAAATACAATTAAACAACTGCATATGTACAAGGTAAGGACCAGAAGGAAAGGATGTGAAGGTTATTACACCAAAAAGCCAGTCAGTTCCTGTTGTGGAAGAGACAAACATACAAATAGGAGTACAAACTGCAGGAACAGTAAGCAGTCCTCCTGCTCTACTTGGTAAGGATTTAGCCAGAACAACGTTCATGTTGCAGTGCTGTTTTTTCCTGGAAGGTCTTCATAAAGTTGAGAAAGACCAATCAGAATGAACTCTAAAACCAGCTTTATTTAGCCTGATGAAGAAAATACAGAGGGAAAAAGGACAACAGTTTGCAAATGCATAAAAATTTGTTGCTAAACAGAAGGAAATAATGTCTCCCATGCCCATGTGACTATTTGAACAAAATAAGAGTTTATCATTACAACAAGGGAGAAGCAAGTTGTATGTTAGGAAAAAAGAATCTCTTCTAACAGTAAGCACCAGATGGGATTGCTGGAGAGGCTGTGAAGCCACAAGAGCCCTATAAAACAAATGTCTGTTGTGAATTTCTTAGGGCATGACATAGTTGGGATTCATCTTTCCCAATTTTATCTGTCAAAAAGCATTTGCTATTCAGTTTATCATCTGCAAAGCCTTCACAGTCAGTGGAGACAGACTTAATGCCAGCAACAATTTAACTTATCCTAAATGAGGTATCTGGAATATGTAGGCTGGGGAGTTTGCCCTTGGTTAACACAAAAGGAATCTGGAGGCACCATGCAGTTTTGGCCGGGTGACTAGCTTCTATGGTATTTTTTTAATGGTTGTAAGATGAAGGAAGTGTGTGATACTCTTTAAAAAGCATTATATCCCACTTGTTCAAAATATCTACATCTTTAGAGCTGCATCAGTGACATAAGGAAAGGTTGCTAAATTTTCCTGTGAGTGAATGGAAAGAATGCATGAGAATATGGTTTGAACCAGTTGTTCATTTAAATGATGGTTCATCCACTTATCAAAATAACTGAGCTCCTGATTTTTCAAAATCTTTAGCATACAGCTTCCTCTGAAAGACACAGTTGTAACAGCAAAGTTTCATTACATGCTACTTCCTCCTGTTTTGGAAAGCTTAATTTGTGCAGGCAGGGAGAAAAACTCCAGTGGAAACATTGTGACCACCTACACACCAAAGAAAAGGAACAGTTCAAGAAAACAACTTAAAAGCACTCCATGAAAAGATATGAAGTCATGTATTCTGCACTTAAAAATCCTACCCGCATTCAAAAATGCAAACAAAGTCTAACATCCTTGAATAGTTTATTCTACATGAATGATCTGACTGCCTTTAATAATTAGTGTAGAAAAACCCCACACAGTAAGAAAGATACAGTATGAAGGAACATTGATCTGGAGTAAAGAACAAAAAATCCAGAAACAACTTTCTCACTGTCAGTTGACTTTGTAACGTTGGTGTAAATATAATGACAGCATCTTAACTGATACTCACATTAAGTAGTTTCCATTTGCAAGCAGTTCAGGTAAGAGATTGAAGAAGGAAGCATTAAATGTATATGGCCACAGCATATGAAATGTCTTACCTTACAGAAATACAAACACTTTGGAAAGAAAAGGCCATATATATGGCCATGTTATCCCTCCACTGACATCATGCTAATTGTTATTGATGGATTCTATGACCAGAAGACCTAGTGGATAAGGGAAAGGCTGTGGGTGTTATCTGCCTGGACTTTAAGTAAAGCCTTTGATGCTGTCTCCCACAGCATTCTCCTGAAAAAGCTGGCAGCTCATGGTGTGGATGGGTGCACCCTTCGCTGGGTTAGAAACTGGCTGGATGGCCAAGCCTAGAGAGTTGTGGTGAACAGAGTTAAATTCAGTTGGCAGCTGGTGACAAGCGGTGTTCCCCAGGGCTCAGTATTGGGGCCAGCCTTGTTTAATGTCTTTATCAATGACCTGGATGAGGGGATTGACTGCACCCTCAGTAAGTTTGCGGATGACACCAAGATGGGTGAAAGTGTTGATCTGCTTCAGAGCAGGAAGGCTCTGCAGAGGGATCTGGACAGGCTGGATCAATGGGCTGAGGTCAGTTGTATGAGGTTTAACAAGGCCAAGTGCCGGGTCCTGCACTTGGGTCACAACAACCCCATGCAACACTACAGGCTTGGGGAAGAGTGGCTGGAAAGCTGCCCGGCAGAAAAGGACCTGGGGGTACTGGTTGAAAGCCAGCTGAATATGAGCCAGCAGTGTGCCCAGGTGGCCAAGGCGGCCAACAGCATCCTGGCTTGTATCAGGAATAGTGTGGCCAGCAGGAGTAGGGAAGTCATCCTTCCCCAGTACTCGGCACTGATGAGGCCGCACCTCAAATCCTGTGTTCAGTTTTGGGCCCCTCACTACAAGAAGGACATTGAGGTGCTGGAGCATGTCCAGAGAAGGGCAATGAAGCTGGTGAAGGGTCTGGAAAATAAGTCTTATGAGGAGCATCCGAGGGAACTGGGGTTGTTTGGTTTGGAGAAGAGGAGGCTGAGGGGGAGGCTCTCTACAACGTCCTGAAAGGAGGGTGTAGTGAGGAGGGGGTTGGTCTCTCCTCCCAAGCAACTAGCGATAGGATGAGAGGAAATGGCCTCAAGTTGCGCCAGGGGAGGTTTAGATTGGCTATTAGGAAAAATGTCTTTACTGCAAGAGTGGTGAAGCATTGGAACCGGCTGCCCAGGGAGGTGGTGGAGTCCCCATCCCTGGAGATGTTCAAAAAACATGTAGATGTGGCATGTTACTGAGTGCTGAATCCATCCAACAGTTACTCTTGTATCCCATTTCAGGTTAATAACAATAGAAAGTATTTCCCTTTTACCAGTAGTAAGTTCACACATAGCTGATGTGGGAGTAGAGGGAATACGAACTAACTTCCAAACTGCCAATGCACAGGAGCTATAAGCTGTCAACTCTCTTTCATATCATCCAGCTACAACAAGAAAACATTTGAAACCATTGAAGTTTTGATTAAAGTATTGATCTAAGCCAGCAGAAATAGAAGATGAATTAAGAGTACCTGAAAATAATTGCTTTAGAATTAGCTTGACGTTCACGCAGCTAAACTGGAAAGAGACGTTTTCTTCAAGATAGATGTGAAACAGAAAATTAGATTTCACCCAGGCAGAAAGACTTACAGATTCTAATCCAGGAAAACATATGTTTACAAAATTGACCATGGATATAGTAACTGATCTTGGACAATTGCTGTGTAATTGGCTATCATACCTTGAGGACTTTGTCCTAAAGCTACAGGTAAAAACCTGCTAGACCAGTGACTTGGAAAAATGTCATTAGGGCTCATATTTATGGTGATAAGGTTTGTGCAAGATTCTGCCTAAAATACGGTAGGATATTAACCTTACATAATGGCACAAAAACTTCCTGGGATGGTGAACCTCTAACAAATTAGAAGGGATATACTTATTGGAAAGTCACTGTGGAAATCTCATCTGCTGAAACTTAAAACCAGCTGTAAGTCAATATGAAGTGATTTTTATTTTTTTTTTTAATTAGGGTAAGAACCAAATCATAAACACTAACATCATAAACTGACCTACACATGACATCACTGATACAATAATAAGTGAAAGATAGCACGTAGGAGAAACATGATAAATGTTGGCTTTTGTAATGTACAACACATTATCCGAAGGATGGGAAAGGTGAACTGGAACTGCATCCATCTGCACTTGAAAGATGCTTTTGCTTTTCTTTTAGCAATACTTTCAACAGGAAAAGAGCAACACACTAAAAAGTCATGTTTGACTACAAGCCACTTCTACAGTGTCTCACACAGTTCAATACAGGGAAACTAAAAGATGACACAAAGTCATCTAAACTATGATAAAATAATGCCAGTCACACCATTATTTATAAAATCAAATCATGTATAGTATAAACTAGCATCCTGGGAACATTAGGGTTGAGAATCATCTGCCATAACTTTGGACAGCTTTTCAGAATTATCTGATCTATATTAGATACCCACATTCAGATAAGAAGAATCTAACTCCAAGATTTTCTCTTTCTCTACCCAGCAATAAAATGAGCCTAGACAACTAATAGTACACTAGGCATCTACAGTGTAATGTCTACAACTGCATTATTGCAATGTACATTGCAATGTTGCAAAAGTCTACATGTGATCAGGTGAATGTCAGTGTAAGAAAGTTTCTCTGAGTTTGGTAATTTTAGAATTTCTTGCATTCCAGTAATGTTAGGAGAATGTCTATGTAAACCAGTGTGAAAGCAGGCCTCTTCCATCTCAAAAGTTTGTACGTGTCAGTAGAAAATAGAGTATCTTTATCTTTGATTTTCAGCACACCATACAATCTGTAAGGGTGTATCTATGGGAAAGAATGATGGTGGAACACTGCAAGAAGCACAGCATGCAGACAGTGCCGTCTGCACGAGGGAAAGCCTATTAGCTCAGGCAAAACATAGGACTTAAAGGGCTGCTCAAAGCATTAGCCCCAATGATGCAATATTGCCTTCCACATATGCAGTTTGAACCAGTGTTACCTTTACAGATTTTACTTTGTGTTGTATTGAGCAGCATAAGCAAGTACTGATTATCAGAACTCAGTACCTAGGAGACACAGCTGCCTCAGAAATATCATCTCAATTTCAGAGGTGAATAAAAGAAGACAAAGGAAGGGTTCCCTGCAATAACATGGGGTAAATCTGTGAGTAAGCTTTCTTATATCTGCTTTGTCAGTACATCGGGATCACAGAGTAACATCATGAACACCAAGCTGAACCAGAACACTGCTTATGAAATGCAGAATTACTATGGCCTGTACAGAGAGACTTTATGGCATTCTAGACCTTGAGCAAGCTGTTGCACTGTATGAAAGAGCCCTTCCAACCAGACATTCTCTGGTGAGCTAACAGAATTAATTTTAACTATTAATTAACTAATAGTAAGTAATTAAATAGCATTAATAATTCTTCATTCTTAAATCTTTCCTGTGAAACAATGTCTTACATAAACTACAGTTTGCTTGTTTAAATTTAATCTATAGGGAGAAAAGTCAAACAGGTCTGTGTGGACCAGAGGTCATAATCCACTGGATCATCATCACTGTTTCAGCTCTGTGTGTAGGCAGGCCAAGTGTGTCATGGTATCAGCATCCAAAGATAATTGTATGATCTACATTCTCAGAAGGTATTAGCATCAATTCCAGATGTTCATATAACACCACAGAAGCTGCTGTCTTTTATGTGCTTATTTTGATATATCTGCCAGGCAATTTTTAGGTGGCATTTTGCATCAATAAGAATATTTGTCCAAAATATATATCACTACCAAAAACTGTGGCTTATTCTCCACTTTGACTCTTGACTTACAGTTAGCATTTTTTCTGTATATCATGGTGTGTTATTTGCATGCCTTGCAGATCTGAAGGTGAAATGGTGTCCAGTTGTGGATGGTTGTCAAAGTCATAGCATTTCTTGCATTTTGCCTCAAGCTCAGTAAAGCTGTTAGAGGTTTAGAGGGTCACAGCAATGCCAGTTAAGTGACAGTTCTGCAATCTGCTCTTTTACATTCACACAGAAAAAAAAAAGCCTATTGCAAATGCAGTAGCCAGTATTCCCTGGTAATAACTTGGGTAACATGAAAGCTCAGGATATACATGAAACAGGACCTTGATCTTACAGTAGGTAAATTCCTAATCCATTCCAAGATCCCTTTGTCTGAATGATGATTAGGCTTCTGGAAACATATATCCTGACTAATTAGGAGCCTTACTTGTGTTTGTTGCTGCATTTTTTGTGACTGCTATCCAAGCTGTATTGCTACAAAACAATCAATTCTGTAAAACAGTCCAGGCTTCTAAAAGTATGAACCACCTCAAAACTTTAATCAATCCATCTACAGAAATGTTACGTTCCTGTTGCTTACATTAGTGGTGGATGGTTTATGTTGGCCAAGATTTCAATTTTGCTGTCATGTGGGCGTATTCCTTCTGAAGACAGAATGGATTTCCTGTGATTAACTTGGACTTCTGCAGGCTGGATAATATCTTGATTGAACTTCACATAGTCTGTTTGGGTCCTTGCCATCACTTGCATTTCTGGTGGTGTTTGGCCTGAGTTGATGCAGCTTTTATCACACCATCAGCTCTTTTATACACAGTACCTCCAAAAGTTTTATTGTTTTTTTGCTGAAACTTTTCATGAACTGGCCCTAATGGAAAATATAGGCAAAAACGTTTACAGCACCTGGGTGTGTACTTGAGATAATTTCTTGTCTAAACCAAATTGCAAATATCTGACTTTCTTATCCATAAGAATATTCACTGCCTGTTTGGCTCTAAATATATGTTATCCAGAAACAGAATAATTCCAACTCAGTATGGCCTTGATAAAAATTGGTGGGATCCAAATAAATGTTAAAAATATAATCTCTTTAAGCATAAAAACACCTAAATACATGAGACTAATAATAAACCCTAATGCTTGACCAAAATCAATCCTTAATCCTAATCCTAAAACTAAAGCAAGCCCTAAACATAACACTAACCCAAGCCCTAAATCTAACCCCAATTTTAAACCTAACCCTAATTCTACTCATCAATCTAATCCAAACTGCACCTTAACTAAAACACAAAATTTAAACCTAAAGCATAAGAGCCTTACCTTAATCCTAAACCCTAATCTTAAAATCCATCCCTAACACTAAACCCAACCATAATGCGAAAGCGAAACCCAAATCCTAACTCAAACCCCATCACTGAAGTCTAACCCAATATCTAAGTCTGAACACTAACAGTAAACCATAGCTCCAACCATAAATGCACCTAACTCAAACCCTGTCCCTGAGCCCTAAACATAAAGCCAAAGTGTAACCCAAATTTTTGCCTGCAAGCATAGCCATAACTCCTAAACCTAGTCCTAACCTGAACCCTAGGTCTACTCTGCCCAAACCCATAATGATAATTGCAAGCCCTAATGCTATACCTGGCAATAATCCTTAGCCATACTGTTATCCTCATCCAACACTAAATCAAATCCACAACTTAACATTGAACACAGACACAAAACGAAATCTAAACTCTTACACTGAACCCTAACCCTAATGCTATCCCTAAGTTTAGACTTAGGATTTTGGGGTTACAACATGCATGAGGGGATGGGTATTAGGGGTTAGTGGCTTGGTTTTGGTTTGCAATTAGGGATTTAGGGTTTTAATTAGGTGTGAGTTTTGCTTAGGATAGGGCTTGTAATGGAGTTAGTGGTTGGAGTTTGTGATAGGGTTTGGGGTTTGTGCTAGGGGTTAGGGGTTGATGTTAAGATTGACATGATGGAGCAATTTTCCATGGCATGGAAAGATGCCATGGAAGAATAAATTTTAAATTGAACTGTAAGTAGAATATTCAAAGAAAAAAATTATATCAAATCACTGGCACAAGACAATTTTCACCCAGGTGTTCCTAGGAAACTGTAGGGTAAAGTAGCTGAACTAGTAACTCAGGTTTGTAACCTCCCACATAAAACTGCCAGAAAACCAGAATACAGTGCTAATTTTTAATTATATTAGTGGGATTCAATAGATACAGACCAATACATCTGATGGTTTCACAGACAAATCAGTGGCAATCATGATAAAAAGTAGAATTAGAGAAGTCATAGATAGTTGTCAGGCACTGAGGAAGTCAAGAAAACTTTTGTAGAGTTGCATAATGTACCATATATCTCTAAAAAAACATACAAAGTCTTATAAAGGATAGGCATGCTGTTCATAAAGTCTATTTAGACTTTCAAAAGGCATTCGACAATGTTGGTCATCAAATGCTCTTCATGAAATTATTCTATGATGGGATAAGAAGCAAGTCCTTCACATGACTGAATAGTGATTAAAAAGTTGGAATTACTGATCAGTTTTCTGCATATAAGGAAGCCACAAATGGAGTACAATCTGCTCACGATATTCATAAAAGATGTGGAACTTCTTGATGGATATTGAGGTGACAGAGTTTGATACCTCAAAGTATTTGGGATATGAAAGACGACAACTGAATGTGCAGGAAGGCCTGATGAGGCTGACTGATACAGAAGAGTGAAGGAGCAGAATGGCATTCAGTGTAGAACGCCATAGAAAGAAACAAACTACTCTAACATTATATGCAGAGAGATTGACTGCATATGTTCTGCGCAGTAATTTATTATTACCACTTGGGAAAAAGTCTTTGAAGCTCTTTAGAAAAGAAAACAGACTATCAGGCAACTCTGGGGATAAAATAAGATAGAACAGAAACCATGATAAACTCAATGTACACAGGAAATATGTACCCATTCTTGGAGTACTCTATATAGTTCCAGTACCACCTTCTGAAAAAGGACAAGTAGAATTAGAAAACAGAAAAGAATGAACAGGATAGTCATACAACCAGAATAGCTTCAGTACAAAATCAAATTACATAAATTAGTACTCTTCTCTTTGGTAAAGAGAGCAGGGTTACGAACAGCTGTTCAGTGTCTCTTCCAATATAAGAACTAGGTGATACCACACACAACTACATTCAAATAAAGAAGATTCAAGTAAAGAAATATATAGTTAAACTCTGGAAACACTTTGCTCCTGAATGTTGTGGTAAAGTGGACAGTAGTTCAGTAAATGGCTGGCTGATTCATTGAAAACAAGTTGATTGTGTTATGAAATACAAAGACATCTCTAATCCAGAAGTCATAATTTGCCAGAGAGTAGGAGAATTTCCACAGAAGGATAACAAAATATTTTCACCTACATATTTATGGCCACTGGCCGCTTTTGGAGACAAGATGTTAGCCTAATTATAGACTTTGATTTAACCTGGAGTGGCATTTCTAAAACTTCAGGTTGATAGAATGGATAATGAACCAGAGCAGAGTGGATGGTTAAAAAGGAAAGAAATAAGTGAATGAAAGCAACAGAAGAATGAAAAATAGGTTGGATCATGGAACAGAGAATAGTGAAGGATGGAAAAGGAACAAGAGAGCAGTGATGGAGAAGAAAAAAGGGAATGAAATACAGCAAACAATAGATATCCTTCAACACTCATGAGCTTGGAGTGAAACAAACGTAGAGAAGGACTGCTGGAGTAAATAGGAGAACAGAAGCATGTATTATCAGAAAAGACAAAAAAAATTTACAGTTCCACCAATGTAGCTGAAAAGTGAGTAGAGATATGAACATTCTACACAAGAATGTTCACATACATCAGGAGCATAAGCTGAAGGACAATGCTGTCATAAGAATGAATAGGTCTAAGGTAACCATGAATAGGTGAAGGATGGAAATTCAGTCAGCAGAGCAGTGAGGCTCTGAAACAGCAGCATTTGAGTAGGAATAGTTGGGGCTGTTTCCAAAACGGTTGTAAAATACTGTGACATGGCAAAACAGGATACTAGAGTCAGTGAACTTAGTGGTCCGTTACAATTCTAGGTTCCATGTTTTAAACACCAGAAAAAATTTTAAAGGAAAATATTTCGGACTTGTCTCTTTTTTTTTTTTTTCTGGGATGGGTTCATGCGTCTCTGCGCAACTTAACGGGAACAAGAAGATTCATAGAGCATAAAGCTTGCAGGGAGTATTAAGTGACCTAGTCTGATGTCCTATAATCACAGGACATTAAATTTCCCTCATCTAACTCCCTCCTGAGTGCAATAAAATATCTTTGTCAAAAACACATCTTCCAGGTATGTATCTGAGTTCAGCTGAAAGAATTCAAAAGACTGAAAGTCCACCACTGTCTTCAGAACTTTGTCCATTTGGATGACCATCTGCACAGTTAAATATCTGTGCAATATTTCTAATTTGAATTTCCATGGCTTTAATTTTTTACTATGCTATTCTCCATGAGGTTAAAAATCACCTCAGGAACTGATATTTTCTGCCTGTGAAAATACTTATACAATACAATCAAGCTTAACTCAAGATTTCTTGAAATGATAAAAAAAGACTCAGCTAAGCCATTTGTTGTAAGTAATTTCCTCTAGCCCACAAATACTGCTTATGTATCTTTTCTAACTTTTGCTATTTTTTCAACAATCTTGAAATATGGATACTAGATTCCTTTGCACAATTTCAGGACCAGCCTTCTGTGCTGGAGTTTACATTTTGGAATCATAGGTCTTTAAAAGACAGATATAGTAACAAGTTACATATCATTAACCTACAAAATATGGCAAAAGACTGTTTTATCAAGGTATCCTTGCTATATGCATCTGTTTTCCTGGCTCAACGAGTGATGATTTTTAGAGAAACCACTTCAAAGATGGGGAGAGCTACTGTGAATCATTACTGTAAATTAAGAACATTCACCTGTGGAAATGTCCACATTCAAGAGGTTTAAAAGGTAAGCTGACAGGTGTAAAGAGAGATCAAGTACAGCACACAGATACTGGCAGTGAAGCAAAGCCTGGAATGCAGACCTGACAAACCTGTGTCAGTGTCAGAGTCCAGTATTCTGACCAAGTTGCTTTAGCTATTCTACACATGGAGGATTTAAAGTTTGACATCAAATTTACTTATTTGAAGCTCTTTTGATGTTACATTGGATTTTGATTTTTCAGGGGGATACAGCAACATAATTAAATCATGACACAAGTACAAATTATCAGAGCATAGCAACTGTAATATGTAGTTGAATCACAGTACTAACATAATTCTCTATAATATGCTTACCATCACACAGGGTATCCTCAGCTGCTGGGAAAGAATAGGTGGGCTTAATCCAGCTCAAGTCTCTCTCTCCTTCCAAAGTTCTTTTTGTTTGTTGTTCAGCTTTTAAACTCTGTGTTGGCCACCCTTTATGTTGGGTACTCTATTATGACTTGTGTGACTGCTTCTGCTCTTGATTGACTGAGGGGTAAACAGTTATACAACTGGTTGATCCATTCAGCTGATATGGTTGGTCAATTCACCCAACTAATATAGCCAGTTGATCCAGTCCACCAATATAGCTGGCTGATCCATTCAACTGATGTAGCCATTTATCTAGAAGAAAGACAACCCTCTGGTTCCCCTTGTGCTAAGTTCAGCTTTCCTTGCAACAGCCATGACCATTCCCTGCATCTATCCCTGAGCTTCATGAATATCACCCTTCTCATCTCCTCTGAGCCTTCTGCTGTTGTAGCGGTTCATAGATCAGTCACAGTCAGACAGGGCCTGGACAAAAGCTGATAAGGTTTCGAACATATGGACTGTCTATTGTTTCATATTGTTTTCTGCTACATGAACTGCATCTGCATTGCAAAAACTAGTCAGTCACTAGCTAATTAAGTTATTGCTTCAAAAAAAAGGCAAATTGGGTGTGCAGAACAAAACTTGGACCTGAGGAGATGGCAGATGGACTGAAGTCATAATGCTAGTCTGTGGGACAAGAATATTAATTCAATCAAGAAAGGTAAAAGGTAGGAGGCTCTGATATAAATCAGGAACAACCTAAGGCAGCCTCAAGTCCAAAGTAAAAGTATGTCTCTCATACTTGTGCCGTGCAGAGGTAAGTCATCTCAGTGTTCCTTCCTCATGCAACCAAGGATTGTGTTAGCCTTAAATTGCTACTATACAACGTGAGAGCTTATACTCAGTTGTCTGTCAGTTGTGTTTCTTATATCCTATCCAGAGACGCTAATTTCCAAGCTACCACCTTCCATTTGTTCAGGCAGTCCTACTTATCATGTTCTTTTACCTGAAAAAATACATAAATAGAGTAATCCAAGTTGTTCTACCTAGAAAGCTGCTTTCCAATTGTTGTGGTTTAACCCTGATTGGCAACCAAGCACCAACACAGCCGCTCACTCACCCTCCCCCTACTCCAGTGGAATGGGGGAGAGAATCAGGGAGAGAAAAAAAACCAACCAAACCCTAAAACCCGTGGGTTGAGATAAAGACAGTTTAATAGGACAGCAGAGAAAGAGAAAATAACAATAATAAAACCAGAATATACAAAACAAGAGATACAAGTGATACACAATGCAATTGCTCACCACCCGATGCTATGCCCAGCCCCAAGCAGCAATCACTCCCTCCCTTGGCCAACTCCCCCAGTTTCTATACTGAGCTTGACATCAGGTGGTATGGAATAGCCCTGATGGCTAATTGGGATCAGCTGTCCTGCCTGCATTCCCTCCCAGCTTCTTGTGCACCTGGCAGAGCATGGGAAGCTGAAAAGTCCTTGACTGGTGTAAACAGCTGAAATCAGGACACCAATACACGCCCTGCACTAAAGATAGATACTGCACTCCAGGATAGCTGCGCTGGCATGGCAGGGACCACCAAGGAGCCTACGCTGTCACACAACTCAGCCTGGCTGTACTTCCACAGGCCATGGGGAGCTCTAATGCCTCTGAAAGCTGCACTGACTTGTGCCAGACTGCCACACCACAGTCCCATGGAGCAAAAGGACACTTGTCTTTGGCTGGTAATAGGAGATCTGAAGCTGTATGTAAATTGCTAGGTACTAGCAAAGAATATCATAATAGCCGAGATTGGTACCAAAAAGCAAGAAGGTGAAAGATAGCCCTGGAGATAGCCCTGATTTGAAAATTATTAACAAAGTAATGAGAAGCTGAAGAAGGAAGATCTAGGATAACTGGAAAAATATATCCCCCCGAAAATGTATCTTTTTAGATTGTGGAACTGCTGACAAAGGAAAAGGCTGGAAGAGTGATCAAAAAATTCCTTGCCAACAGAAGAGGAACAAGAGGTACTGGCAGATCTTTTCTGTGTCTCATATTTTGTTCCTATGGTTCTGTTCAATACATTCATGTCACATGTGACTGTGTTGTATATAAACTGGAATGCAATGACAAAACCAGATATCTCTAATTTCACAAAGTATATCAGACTCAATACATTAGGGACATTTTTGAATGTCCTAATTTACCTGACATATATACATGACATACTTGACAAATACATTCCAATTTACCTGAATGTATTACAGTGTAATAACCAAAATATATGATTTAATTTAAAAGTTCTTTTTTTTCTTAATCTTGATGTATTTTCAGAAGAGCTTCTTATTTTATATGTTATTCAAATAAAAAAAAATCAAATAGAGAGTAAATTCTGCATAATGGATAAAAACTTGTCTTTGGAAGAATATCACATACTAAAATAGTAACAGAAACTCAACCCAAAGGTGGTTGAAATGTGTTTTTCTCTGAATATATGACTGTGGAAATAGATGTAATCCCTATACCAGATGTTCAATTAAAAAAGAAATCCTTGAGCTTGATTTTACTTCTGTTTTAGTAAATATGTGGGATTTGTTTACTTGAATTGGGACAGACAGCTAGACAACTTCTTAAATACAATAACTAAACTAAATTAATCTCTACACAAACATGCATACATATAACAACTTAAAAGCGAAATAACCTGATGACAATAGGTGTTTCTAGGTATGTAGTTTTAGATGACATAAAGATTTTAACATTTGACAAAGAAGTATGCATGTGGCTCACTCACAGAATATCAAATCTGCTGAATGGAAAATTGGCTAAAATTCCTACATCAGACTCAAAAGGATATTGTTGGTCTGTTGTGTAACTGAATCCACAGAAGAAATGCAGGTTAGTGATTTGTTTGGTGTATTTAACAAGCTGGCAGAAATCTATTATTGCAGAATGCACTGGATTCTTGAAAGCACAGTAATATTGAGCAGTGCTGGATATATGGACTAATCTCAGTTTTCCTATAGGACTGAGCTCCAATTCAGGAAAACGGGACTTTCTGTCTAGAAAGTACCGCAATGTTTGTATTAATCAGCATGCTTGGCTTCTCCCTCATAAATAATCCACTAAATATGGAAATATAAACAATGCAAAATGGTGAATTGTTAAGAACCTGGAGCAATTCTAATAACAGAGAGAGGGTGGAAATGCTGCTGTCTTGTACAGTAGCTAGATAAGAAGCCTTTGAGGGACGTTTACAGAAATAAAATAGGTTTTTGTCTTTAAGCAAAGCATTCCTCTCCTGCTGATGTTTTTCTCACTCTCCGGTTACCTTCACTTATTTTCGTAAGCAGTTTGCTATGTTTTCAGTGCGCCAGTTGACAAAATGAAGCCCCACTCACTGGAATGCAGTAGGCAGCTGGTTGCACCAGCAGCCAGATTCATTTCCAGTTGCCTGAACCGAGCCAGCTTGCTGCACAGCTACACAAGCCCCAGCGACAGCAGCATGGAGCGGGAGGAAATGAGCAGCCAGAAGGAGGAAAGTGGTGTCACTCCCTGTTTCTGCAGCTCGTGCTGTCAGCTAGCACACATGTGCACAGGCATAGACAGCTGCTTAGGTGTCTGCGTAGGAAGCATCCAAGGCCTTGCTCTGATATGGCACAGCTGCATAACCTGGCCTCAGACCGCTGAGAAAGAGCTGTCTACAGACAGGTAAGAAAGTGGGTGTTACAGACAGAGATAGGATTGTTGAGACAGAATCAGCAGTAGCTCAATGTGTCAAGGTTGAAATCGCCTGGATGGAAAGATGCAAGAGCCAAAAGAAGAAAACAAAACAAAACAAAGCCAATCATGATAGTCAGTCTAGGCGGGACCTCACTGGGAATCATCAGGTCATCAAGTGGAGTTGTCAGGGTCACCAGCTTTGGCTGGAGCTGGTGTGAGACAGCAGGTCAGCAGCAACTACTTTCC
>VZTL01015176.1:0-23068 GCA_013400535.1 Scopus umbretta
GTAGCTCACACATCTGTTATGGGCACAAGTGTCCGTTCAAAGATTACCTTGATGACGTGCCTGAAACTGGGCCAAGGGCACCCCTCACCTCCTGTGTCAAGTGCAGGATGCCCTTAAGTGCTTGCAGAATTAGGGTGCTGCCTGCTACAAAACATACTTATAACCATCCCGAAAGTTTAACTTCATACTATAAATAACTGGTTTCTTTTTTCACTGTGACTGTGCATTTCTTTAAGCTTCCCAGTTTAAAATAAACACAGACAAAACCAATGTGTTTGAAAGTGCCAAACTGTACATAAGGGAGAGGCATTTGCAAGAGTGCAAGCTATTCCTGAAAGTCTGACAGACTCATGTAATGTTTTTTCTTATTTTTAATAATAAATAATCATAACGTTCAAAGCACATGGATTGCACTAACAAGCATAGTATGACACAGAAAAATGCTCAAGTTTTTGGCTGCTGAGACTCAGTTACACAAACTATTTGCCAGAACTGACAGCTAGAAGGAAATGTGGATGCATCTTCTTGGATCTTATGGGCCTTTCCTCTAACTCCTAACTACTGCAGGTGCCCCCCCATTGTTCTGCTCTTTTGGTTTGACCCATTTTAGCTGATATAGCTTCTGGAGTTTTGTGGTAAGGATCATTGTCAGGCAGACATAGTGACGGAAGTCCAGCAATTGCAGCTAAGTGGAGACTTTCTAACCCAGAAGAGAACCCAATACCTTGACCAAGATGCAGCTGAAGCCAAGAGACTAAGCAAGAAGGATGGCCCGAAGGTAGTCCAATAGCCAGGGACATTTGAAAACCATGAAGTTGGTTGAGCAGATGCTCAACCATGGGTTGAGCAGCCAAGAGAAATTGCTCTTGGGTCTTGACAGGAGAAGTTGCATCAGACTTCCAACAGACAAGAAAGACCACATTTTAGGCTCCCAGGTTGTTTTCTCAACTCTTGGAGTTTTGTAGATCAGGGCATAAGTGGATGGCTTCTGGCCACTTGGGACAGAATATTTGTTATTCATGACAGCAAAGGAATTGACCCATCAGGTCAATTGGCCCTTGACAGGGACAGGCTGTGTCGCTCTGCTTGAATTTCAATCCACAGAATTATGTTGCTGTTCCTCTGAGTTTTGACTGAAGGCAAACACACCATGATACATTCTTATTCTGGTCCCACATCTCATAGCGTTTCTGGTGTGGAATTGCTTGGCAACATCCAATAGTTGCTGCTCCCAACTCACCTTCATTTCCTTCTCCTGTTGGCTTTTCTTCCAGCTCTGGAAATCAGTGAGGCCATTTTCTTTTGCTCCACACATATGGCTTTGCATTTTTTTTGTGCAGAAAACAATGCTGGCACGCATGTTGAGTTTGTTTTATTCAGATATTTTCCAGCCCCACATACACAAAAGCTGTCTTTCTCTCTCACCTCTCATTCTGACACTTATATACACCCCCGCTTTTCTGAGTTGTGCTTGCTTTATGACCTGCTGCTCAGTCGGGAAGTTGGCAGGTGTTCGCTGCATTCATATGAAGAATATTTCTCTTATCTTCAACAAAATTGCCTTGAGATTTTTGTCTAGGTTGCACTTTTTGCATGGTTTCATCTAGCATTTGGGTTTAGCTAGGAAATCCATATTATAGTAATGGTGCACACTGCATAACAATATAGTTAAAACAGTCCTTCCTTTTTTTACATTTTAAATTACTGAGAACAGAAATAGTACATTAAAGTCCAGATTCTGCAATCAGTACCTTTTACAGGAATATTTCCCCCTACTGATTTCATACTGTTAATGCTCAGTTGTACCTTCCATGTGTTTATGAAAGAATGTATGTGCACTATTATATACTAGATTTAGATAACACTTTGAACATAAAGCTGACCAGACAACAAGTCTGTTTGTATTTCATGGTAGCTCTGAAAGTTTTGAGCCATAGTGTAGAGCTTAACTGAACTCCTCTGGATACTTTTTGCAAAAACTGAATCCTACAGTTTTGGGTTCCCCCTCTGCCTCCCCAAACAAAATTCAAGCTTTTCCTGCTGCACAGCCTTATGGCTACAGCATTCATCTAAGCTGCACAAAGTCTTCTTTCTATTCCTTAGTCTGAATCAGGGCACTTTTTCATTCTGGATTACTGCAGCTCAGAAGGCAAGGGTCTGAACCTGCATTTTTTACATCCAAGGCTGGTGTGCTAAACCCCATGAGTTTAAGAAAACAAAAAGATATGGAAACATCACTAAAAGCAATACACAGCTCAAAAAAAGTTATGGTGTGACATGACATCATACTCTGGCTGAAACCAACTCAATCAGAAATGTTCCTACTGGTCCCTATACGGTTTAGCTGAAGGCACGTTCTGTAATCATCAAAGGTGGTTATTGAATTGCAGACCATGAAATAATTTCTAGGATAGAGTGTAGGCGCCAGCTTCTCAGCTGCAGTAAATCATCATAGCTCCAAGCATTTATACCAATTGAGTATCCAGCCCAAGGTGTCCACCTGTTTCCATGTTTATTAAGCCAGAAGATGAAATGCAGATGTTTTGAGGATGGGGTAAACATCCTATGTTAAGTATGAGTAGCCCACAAATGCTTGCTTACATCCCTTGCCTATTCATTTGGTGGCAGATTTATATCATCCATTCAGGAGCTGACCCAACTTTGAGAAATCTGCCTGTCATGACTCTCTCTGGGTTCAGCGTTTCAGTTAAAACCAGTTAAAACCAACTACACTCTAAAAGCTGCCAAAGTTTGTTGGGGAAAAGGCTCCACATTCTGCCTTAAAATAAGTTACACAGAAGGAAAAATACAGCTCAGAGCTTTCATCATTTCTTTATGTTGTACAGACGGGAGTCCTTAGTATGCTGGAACAGGGCTTGAAGGAACATGGTTTTACAAAGTCAGAGTAAATTAGAAAGAAAATGGATAAAGTCCCCTCATAGTTAAACTGTTAAAGAATAATCATACATCATCTGCCTTCATGTCTATAGCTGCATTACAATGAAGAACACAGTCTCTCAAACATACATTGCTGGCATGGCTTATCATCTTCTACCTCTCAAGCTGATCCTTCTGCCTCAGTTAAGTTGTATTCCATTGACATTTTCTGTTCTTTTTCAGTGCTGTAGGAGCTTCTGATGACAGTGGCTGTAGTGGGACTTCCACAACTCAGATTTTGTTTAATATGAGGACAATACAATTTTCTGGAATCTTTTCTTTTGCACTTATCCTTAAATTGTGCAGAATTTTTGAAAGGGCTCAGACCCTCTTAATGGAGATGGATTTCTCTGGAGTTCCAGTATGCTCCTTAATGCCCAGAAAGCGTGGGCCAAGGGGAAGAGGAAGGCATTCCTGAATAAGTACCATTTCTGAAATTCACCCTCTCATTTACTTACATAGAGATGAGGTGATATTGCTGAAATAGTTTTAAAAGCTCACCAATTCAAAACTTTGCACTTTAATCTTTTTTTTAATGGGCCCTTCCATCTGTGAAGCACCAGTTACCTTTCCTCCTAATTTAACCCTCAATTTTACCTCATACATTTATTTATTTATTTATTATATCTAGCTGGTTTCTTTTAAACATCACCTCTTATGAGGTAGGTTGTTAACATCTTACAGATCAGTTGGATCATTACATCTCCCCCCCACTCTTGGCAATATTGCAACTCTGGAAATGGTAGTAAGTCATTACAGATAAATTTTCCAAGGTATTTGCTTCTGTCATGATGCTATTACAACACTGCCTGGCAGCTTTTAAGCAGTCCCAATTTATATGTTGGGTCACAAAAACAAAAGGCAGAGTTTCCATAGGAATGTTCTGCAGCTCCTACGTGTGACCAAGTCTAGGCTGAAGGATGTAGAAGGTAATATCTCCCCTTCTATCTGTGCAAAACTGATGTTGTCAAAGACTGCAGACATAACTCGTCTCCTCATGCTCCTCTGTCTACACACACAACGTGCATCGGTGTGAATGGACACAGGATTTGGCACGTGTTTACAAATACAGGTATGTATATATGTATTTATCAAAAGCCACCCCACTTCTCTTTAAGTTCATAATGGCACCAAAAGAAAAATATACAGGGATTTTGCAAGGCTGAAAAAAAAAAAAGAAAAAAAAAAGAAAAAAATAAGAGGCTCAGCCTCTTTCTTCATCCCCATGCCTACTGCTCACAAGCGTAGAGTCTTGCACTCTCAGTGAGCAGAGGTGGTGTTAGCAGTGAGGGTGAGCTGGTGCTCAGGAAGGGCAAGCATGGCTTGAGGCTTGCATGCAGCGCTCACTCCTCTGAAGGGCTGCAGCATTAAAACCCCCAGGTCATGGCATTTGCTGCAGTGTGAAATGCTCTCCCCCCATGCCACTTTAAGGGCACTGTCAGCAGAAAGCAAGAGTCACAACTCCTTTAGCCAGTAAGGATTCCCTCCCTGTGCTCTGGCTGGCTTGGTAGTAAGCCACTGTGCTGGATCTTAATGCATTTCTGTGATTTAAGGCTGTTGTCTACTTCTTTGCTAATCGTCAGCATTTGGCAATTGTCTTTGTGTTTGTATAGCATCACCAGCTCCATTTAGATGGTATTGCAGAATAGGGTAAAGCATGGTCAATAAATCTTCAAAGGCCTTTTTCTATTAGCCATTACAAAAATATTTAAAAGTGTTGACAAGCAGGAATCAAAAGACTTTGATTCAGAAATGTGGGGCAGCCATTAAGAACATGCTTAAATATAGGTATATGTTTAAATGCCCTCCTGAACCTGGGCCTAAATATTTGCAGATTGAATCTGAGCTGATTAGTACCAATAACCATGTTAAATTTCTGCTGAGCCCATAATAAGTTCCTCCTTAATAGCTTGGCAAGGGACTAGCGTACACTCACTCCTTACTCAAACACTTATGAAATTATTTTGATTCCAGAACTAATTAACTGGACTGTATCTTAATCATCCCTACTAGTATCATACAGACGTAAGCAAACTATCATATGATTCCCTACCAGCCTGATATATTTCAATTTAAATGTAACTTAATAATTGCAGTACCAATTAGTTAAAATGTAAGTAGGAAAAAACATTGAATGGAGACATCTTAATTTAAATATAATCCATTAAGTAAAAACTGCTATTCTAATTAGTGATAATGTAGCACAATTAGGAAATAAAATTTGATTGGTACATTGGAATTTAAACTTAATTAGTAACTGCTATTCTAATTAGTAAATGCAACATGTTTCATGCAGTGTTTTGTCGGGGAGAAGTGCATGTACAGTAGAGATGATGGTGAGGAAAGAGGCACAAGGAGAGCTGAGGTGAGTAGTGCAGAGCAGAGGAGTTCAGCCAACGTCAAGCCCAATGTCCCACATCTGAACCAGCACTGACCTTACAGCAGGAGAGGCTCAGTCTCACTCGAAAAACTTGACATGAAGGACAATTTTCTGCCACCTTCGGGCAACCTCTTCCCATCGTTAATTACTTCCAGTGTCCAGATGGAGTATTTCACTTCGACATCTACAGTTTTCTGTTTCCACATCTGGACCAGGAAAATTTGGTAAACTAGGGAAAATAATTGTGGAAGTGAGCTGGATTAGAGAGGTCAGCTTTTCTAATTAGGAAGATGCAAAGCTGTCCTAGACATAAAAGCAGTAAAACTACCATAGGTCTGCACTCTTATGAAGGGGAGGAAATTGGAGCAAGGAGCTTGAGACCTAGCTGGATCAATAGCCTTCTCAGGAAAGATATTACAACATTTCTTTTAACAGGAGAAGTGAGGCAGGGGAAAAAAAGCTTTGGCCCTTGTTTTCATTGAACCAACCCTAATAATTTCAGCATTTCTCTCCTGAGAAGAGTTCATTTAAACCCCTTGTTATGTATGCATACTTAGCACCATTCTCCATTGTATTACTTTGACATTATTGACACCGGATTCTGTCTGCTATTTTATCAGCCAGTCACTTAGCATCTTCAACACTTCACTGGCAATTTTAGTTTTGTGTTTCTGGAATAGCATATAACTACCATGGAATTTTGTCACTTCCCAATCACTCCTTTTACAATCACCTGTGACTATGCAGAATGTACCAGATCCTAGGACTGATCACTACTGGATGTTCATTGTATAGACTGGCCATTTATTCTTCACTTCATTGCTTATCTTTTAACAGAGGAACAAAAATCATATTAGGAATAAATTAATTACAAATGACGAATACAAAGGAACAGTATATATAAATTAATTAACCTTTTCTTTTATCTCATGATAGCTTTAAAAGACTTTAGTGAAAGAGTCTTCATCAAAAGATTTTCAAAATCCAGTGCTTTGTATTGATTGGATTCTCATTAATATATAAGTTGCTACAGAGAGCTTCAATAGATTTGTATGACAATAAGTTCCTTTTATAAAAACTACATAGATTCCCCCCACACACACACACTGTATCATATTTATCCAAATGTCTACTTATTCCATTCTTAATTACAGTTTACACCAGATGCTCCCAGACTTCACTTCAAAAACATATTTTTGCCACTTTCCATTCTCTTGGTACCAAGTACATGAAAGTGACACAGCTGGTAGGTCAGCACTTTCATATGTGACTTCCTTTACACCTCCTGTGTGAATATTAGTTGGCTTTTGCAGTTGGTTACTATTCTTCTTGTTAATTTATTTGGAAACCTTTCCTATCAGTAACTTCATTTGAGACAGATTATCAGAAAAGCACCCCAGAAAAAGAGGTTGCAATGTGGGAAAGCTCCCTCAGTTCCATCAAAATTAATTTTTTTAATGGCTTTTTATTACATAGTCTGATCTTCTCTGAGTGTCCCTGATTGTGTGTCAACCATTTATTATCCCTACAGAGTAGATATCCCTATTTCTGATACATTTGGGAGATGGAAAGTATTCTTTTGCATTTAGCAGACTCAGCTTCCTCCTCCCCCGCTTTTTTTTTAATCTTCTTATTAGGGTTTAGCATTTAACTTTCCAGAATTTGGGCAAGTATTTTTGTGTGTGTGCATGTGTGTTGAAACATCAGTTCTATCTTTCCTTACTGGCTTCTTTTACTACAATGTTTGACTGTAATCCTTTTAATTTTTTTTTTTCCTGATGGGTAATACACATTTACTCTGAGCTTCTACTTAGAGCATTTATGCTGTAATCTGAGAATCTGACCCTTTTGACTGCTCCTTTTCCGTATTTATTCCTGCTTGGTTTGCCTAGATGGCTAGACAGTAAGCTTTTTCATTCTTCCTCATTCTTTTTTAATTCCCCCTTTTGAAGTTAAAAATGACACAACACATTTTCTGTTCCTCGATGCAAAGGTGGAGAAGCAAAACACTAGCATGCATCTGCCATGGCCAGTGTGGATGTTTCCACTGCTCAATGTCTTACGGGTTACACAAATATCAATCAGGAATTGAGGCAAGGATAGGGACTAGTTAACCATAAATAGTTCCCTGCAACACTGTTTCTCTGCAATTTTACAAAATATATGAGAGTAATAAACACCAGGGAGAAAGAAGACCCTCTCAAGCTGAGGGATAAGGCTGGTACAAGAACAAATGTATTTAACTAAGTCATGTATAAATTAAGGCTAGCAATTAGAAGACTGTTCATGTCAGTCAATGACAGATTTCCAGCCAGAAGAGCACGTTAGGAAAATGTAACCTAGTTTTACTAGGGGGTCCCTAAATCTATGGGAAAGATCACAAGATTAACTTTCTATGACAGCAAGGACTTAATTTTCTAACTGGTGCTTCAGGATGGTTTTGTGCCTTTTTCTGCTGGAGTAGAGGATCTTCCCATATGAAAAAAAAACTTTTGTGCCTGCTCCCCAGCTCGAAAGGTGATTCAAGATCCGATTCTATTTTAGCAAACATTTTGGCAGCATAATTCACCACTGGGTCAGGGGTGGGTGGGAATAAAGACTGCCTTTTTTTTGTACCAAATCTGCCACTCAACAATTTCATTTGATGCTCCTGGCTCCTGAGTTATAAGAACAATCAACTTCCCCCTCACCAACAAACTCATACTCACATTTCTATAGATTTCCCTCATATGTCCCCCCAGACACCTCTTTTTCTATACCAAAGAGCTTTAGGCCATTTAATCACCCCTTATAGAAAGCCATTCCATACTACTGATAATCCTTATTTCCTTGCTTTGCATGTTGCCCAGCTCTGCTAGATCATTTTTGAGCTAGACAAACTGGAATTGTACACAGCACTCAAGATGTAAAAACACCACGCATTTAAACAGCAGCCTGGGGGTATTTTCTGTTCCCTTTCCCTAATAATTTTTAGCATAACTACTAATGAGGACTGAGCAGATGTTGAAGCTCCAAGATCTCTTTCCTTACTGGCAGAAAACACTTTAGAGCCTATAACTACACGTGTAAAGGTTTGAAGGTTTTTTACCCCATGCAGGACTGTTGTTTCCAATGTGTTTTTCACATCCGGCAGAAAAAAAGGGCTTTGAGTCACCCTGATTGGCAAAGTGTCATCTGCAGCATATACTTCCCTGCCTGATACATACCAGAAGCCACTCACAGGCAGACAACCGCATCCACCCAGTGCTCCAGATGACTTATCAAACTGGATGCAGGATATTTCCCTGTTGCAACACCCTCTCCAGTTTCCATTCAAGAAAGTCACATAAGAATGTGCTTAACACGACTCTTGTTAGCTAAATATTTAAGCGCAAAGCTACCATTACACTCCTAAAAAATCCTTTTGTCTTCAGCAGGATTTCAGCATTTGCTTGAATTTAAGTATAAACTTTGGGATTTTGCTGAGTGGAAATACCTTCTTGAACAAAGATTTTATTGAATGAATTAACTAAACAAACCCAGTTTTCCTAAATCCTAGTCTTTCACCTACTGGAAATGGGTGAGTGTGTGCATGGCTTAAGAAATGAACAGATTCTGAAGTTGCCTGTCAGAATTATTCTATGCCAGCAAGTGCAAACACTGCCTTATTTGTCCTACACCTTCGCAAGACACGAGCACCTCACCTGAGTCAAACTTTACTAAACAAGAGACAGAGACTGAGGGGAGGTCTTGAAGACAAAGGCAGTAGCGGTAGGCCACCCAGTGCACGCATTGCCATTACCAGCTTTGAATTGAGATAAAACATCATCCTCTCTCTTGAAAAGCTTTATTGACCTTGGCTTAATGCCACGGGAGCCCCTTGAGGCGCGTGCACATCAGATAAACTGCACTGGCGGTTTTAAAAAAAGTAATTATCAAGCTTTAGATTTTCTCTGATAAGTGGGTATTAAAGTCTGAACACTGCCCTGCAGTTCTGCCTGCCCTTTGGTTGCGAGAAGCAAGAGCCATTCTTCTGACAGTTTGTGTTTTACCAGGGAAGTATTTCTTCCTGGTCTTATTTCACTGCCCAGGATGCAGAAAACTGCACTCTGCTTTTGGACTCACTGTAGTACGGAGCAGGGAGTGAGTCTTCCCACAGGATTTCCAAGTGCTGGCACCAGTAGGCATAGAGAGCACAAAAACCTTACCAAGGAGGAAGGTATTGCTGTGACTACCAGCTGGCAGCCTGCATTCAGTTACACATGTGTATATTCAAACATCTATCGACCTGTCTCACCAGTTTTGCACAGTGCCTTCATTTCCAAAAATCTCTCCAAACTTTTTTTTTTACTGTGTATTTTTACAGCCTCTAGTACAACAGAGTTTGAGTCCCTGGCCTCAGCTCTTAGGTAAAAATAATGATCCAAAGACCTAATGAGTAATCAATTTCTGCAAACTGCCTGGGAAAGCAGGGGCACAGGTAAGCAGGTGTAAGGGACTCGGTTAGAGTCACATCGTGAATTAGTGTTTGAGGGAAGAACATTACCTGCCTGTTCTGGGCTATACTAATTACATTTCTCCTCCATCTGCATGAGCCAAAATAACAGTTTTTCTCATACAATGGACCTGAGATAAGCAGAGTGTTCACAGTGAAGGCCCTAGCGTTTGTTCCTAGAAAATGATGGTCATGTCCTCTAAGTGCCATTTGTTTGGATTAAGCATCCTGAAGAACCCCTTGATGAAGAGCCAGCCTGCCCTCATGCTGCACTAAACACTGCAAGAACATCTCAGCTAATTTCAGCTGTCAAAAAATTAACTCCCTAGTCACAGCAGTCACCCAGGTACGCTGCACTCAGGGGACATTTGGGGCTCAGGCAGACTTCATTGCCCCCCAGACCTACCTGCCTCTCTGCAGGAGAAGGTGATTCATCGTATCCTAAAATAGGCATGTAAACCAGGGATTTGCATCACGCTCTGGTAACGCTCTTCTATCCTCCTCAGATCTTGATGACTCTCAAGGGAGCCCATATACCCAACACTACTGACCCTGGGGCCAGGTGGCTAAAATAATTTAAGATAAATCCCATGCAATGAGCTTTTTCTCACCCCAAGCAGCCAACCGTCTAAATTGGGCAGATCTTTAGAAGAAAGCTTTGCAGCTGTCAAGTCTGCTCCTCTGTGCAAGACAAATGCCATCCTTACTTACAGACAGGGCTTGCAAGTAATTGCATTTCAGACAGGATTTTCTATCCTTGTCCCTGCTGAGCCGCGAGGGGATGTTCTCATTTCAACATACAACAGAACATGGCTTTGGTATGTTCTGTGCAGAGTATTTTTGACATTTTAATTGATGCCATTTGTTAATTAAGAAGGATAAATGATGACAGGGAGAGGGGAGGAGATCTTATAAAGAATGAATAATAACCTTGTTCAAAAGCAGGTAATGACATACAGAGTTAAAAATATGTAAGAGCTTGCAAAAATGTCTAAATGTTTTTCAGAAATCATGTGCTGCCTGTCTTTTCTTTATCACAAAAATGTCAGAGAGCGAAATTCATCAGTGACTTACAACACATGCTCTTTACTCAAGGATTTTCTAGCAGAAAAGGCCACACATCCCTGGGTTAACCAACAGCCGGTCTCCTGCCACGGCGTGGATTAGCACTCACCATTCCGTTTCTCTCCTCTTGCTGTTACCACAGCTACCACCAAGGCAGAGGACGTGGCTGTGCCATCACCAGGCTCAGCCTGCCCAGATGGGGCTGCACCCCAGCTTTGCATGGGGAGATGCCAGGCAGTGGTGAATTCTCTCGTGGGTAAGGAAGAAGAAAGTGGAATTTGTGCCATGATGCTCAACACTGGTCCCCATTTCAGATGCACCAGCAGCTGTGTTTGGGGCTTGTTTCCCCTAAATACTGACTGTGTGCTACACAAAGCCCCTTAATAGAGAAGAACAGAGCAGCGCCTGCTAGCCAGGAGGGTGGCTCTGCAGAAAAGCAGATCCAAAAAAGCCTCGGGTCTAGCTCCTTCCCCATGCAGATGCACATGTAAGCAGAGATGGGAGGAAAGGTCAAGCAGAGGCTAGAAAGAAAAACAATTTGCACCATTTGACGTAGGGAGTGGGGAGAAAGGCTGTCACATCCAGATTCCCAGTGCCAGTTCTTATGAACCAGAAACCCCCCAAGCTTGGTATTTTGCACTGAGTGGGGCTTTTAACACTTATCAAGAGGCAGACTGCCCTTCCTTTCCAGCTTCATCTAGACTTTCCTGCCCAGTGTGAAATGGCATTTCTGCCTCTCCCTCTTTCCTTCATGGGGCCAGGCCTGACCCAGAGATGGTCCCATTGTTGTATTGCATTGTCCAGGCTTACCTCCATCTTTCTGATCTCGCCGTTTCTCCTCTGCACACCCCAGGAGAAGCACTGATACCTATGTACACATCTGTGCAGAGTATAGTGTAAGTCCTTGCATCTGGTACAGACGAGAAAAGCTACACAGGTATGGGAGTTATTTTCTATGGTCTGTATGTCTCCTAGGATGAAAGGTGAGATAGTTTACAGAGGGTCTCCACATCCAGGAGCTTAGCAGTGAGGCTGCATTTTCAGAGTAACCAGTAGAACACCCAAAAGATCTTGAATCCTTGTTCTGGCTCTTCTAGGGAGTCTGGGTTACACCTTACAGCACGTGTCCTGCCTTCCTCAGCCCTCAGTTTCCCTTGGTAGGGGTGGGAGGGAACGCAACAGTGAACATCACTGCAACCCCGCCTGGGACTCTCAGATGAGCACCAACACTGGGGCAGTGGCAAGGGTTTCTACATGCAGGTATACTGCAAAATTGCTAGAAAAGTTTATTCTCAACTTCAGTTTGAAAAAAAAAAAATCTATGAAAAGTTTGGGTAGGTGATTAATCCCAGCTCCAGATTGGTGCAGGCTGACTGTTTGTGGTTTTTTCTATTTGTTTTAGGTTGTTTACTCAAAGTATTCATTTGTTTACCTTGTTGTTTTCCACCTCCTGCATCTGTTCATTTGTTTAAGTATGAGCCTCCTCGTTTTCCACTTCTGTTTCCTCTCATTACAGTGGAGCATCTGCTTAACACTTAAAAAAAAAAAAAAATCAATCAAAAATAATCTTATACCATGGAGCAGGAAGTTTTCATAAAGTATAAGTGAAGAATGATTATAGTCTGCATAATCCCTTTTATTATACTATTTGTTTAGGCTCCATCTTGACAGCAATTCTGGATGCCCTTGACCAACATTTTTTTGGGAAAACAGCAGGGACAATGACCTAAAAGAATACCAAAGAATCAGCCCTCCCTGAAAAATCAAGGAAACAGGAGTATTGTCTTCCCCTCCCTGCTGCAAGTCATTTCAAAATCAATCTTGAGATGGGGATAGCCTGCAAAAGTTTAGGGTCTTCCCTGCTAGCCAGAAATCCCAAGTCAGGATGAGCCTGGCTAGCTGTGACCTGACTGCAAAACCTCTGTGGAAAGCCAAGACGGGCACGTTTGTGCAGTGCTCATGGGAAATACAGCATCACTGTCACCTCCACCAGCTCCCCCTCCTTGCCAAAAATCTCCTCTTTTCCCTTCTTCCTTGACCAGCAGCTGCTGGGGGCTCTCGGAGTCCATGCCCTCTTCCCTCCTGGCAGGAGGGGAGCCAGAGAGAGCATTCCTGCACCCCTCTGTGTCCTCACCTGCCCAGCAACCACAGCTCTCACCAGTTATTCATGCTGAGGAATCTCATCTGACCAAGTGACATATAGAGGAAATTGTCTTGTCGACTAAAAGAAGCGTGTAATATCTGGGGAAAAGATAGCAAAAGTGCATAAGGGGATAATGTGAGGACAAGTGTCCTCTTGCTGACTAACAGCTACAGGCGAGAGTGATGCATTAACATAATTGAGTCTCATGAAGTTTCACAATAATGTTAGGGAGTTTTGCATGAGTGATTAAACCAAGCAGCAGGTAGATGAACCTCTGTCAGCTTTTCCAGTAACTGCCTGACTTGCTTCCAGGTCCAAGTTCAGGTCTAAGAGGTGATCCTGTTGCCAGATATCCATCACAACTGACTCAGTATTGTGCACACACCACATCCTCAGCTCACCTGATCCTCTAGCTTATCTATTTTATTCTGAATCCACTGCTTTCAAGGACTTTTGAACAGTGACTCATTAGGGATTTCCCCAAGCAGAAGTTTATGGGATGAGTTACTATTAGTATTTGAAAGTAATAAAGACGTAACATTCAATTTGCTCCCTAGGATGCAGTCACAGACTGCACTAAGGTCCTATTTTTTAGTGAGATGGTTAATGGTATAAATTTGGAAAACTGCATCTGCCCTAAGCTGCACCTTCTGAGGCTTAGGATGGCAGGGCCTTGGCAGGGCACGCAACTCCATGGCTCACCTCTCCTGGCCCTTCAGGTCACCACGGGCACAGCCTGGCTTGTGCTGGTGCATCTCTGGTCCTAGCAACTTCTGCAAATTATGACACACTTACATTAGCTCCAGCAAGCCCTCAACCCAGCCTTTCACACCAGCGCAAGGCGTCATTGGGCAAGAATGAAGAGGGAGCCCTCAGGACTGCATCTTTTGTGTGCTGTTTTGCACCAAGAGGGATAATTTTGGCCCTTTAGTTTGCAACAGCCTGGAAAAGTATAAGCTCCCTTTCCCCATCTCTCCCAAGTGTTATTCTCACCTGATAGATCTTAAAACAAACAAATAAAAAGAAACCCAAAAAACCACCCACACAGTAACACTGTTCAGACACGGTGGCATTGGGAAACCCCAGTGCCTATGTACAAGTATTCAGAGATAGAGCATCTGAGTTGAGTTGTAGGATGGACCAATGTCTTGTGAATAAAAATAAACGGCAGCAGATCCTCTNCAAGGCATGCCAAGCATATCCAAGCACCCCACATACATAAAAATCAATAACTGCTTGTTTGTATCATCTCAATTGTGTCAGGTCAATGACACGGAGACCCAAAGGTCATTCGACCTTCCCGATCTACTGGGGGTACTCCTCCCTTCAAGTTGCCTCTTTAGCCCACAGCACAGCTTTTTTCATGGTGCTGTTTGCTCAGGAAGTGGAGGAGATCCTGGTGCCTTTTTCTCCTTGAGCTTTGCTCCAATTTAGACAGCTATGGAAGAGGACAACCAGGATTCCCCAAGGCAGAAAAAAGGAGTGGTGGGATTGTTTTGGCCTGCCACAGTGCATAGGACAGCACCAGCTTTCATGCCAGAGGCTTGGCAGAGCTACCGAGGCTGAGCTGGGTGACTGCTGGGCGTCAGCTGCAGGAGAGGGCATTTGGGGGCTGGCCCATGGGGCCATCATTGCACTTTTTTAGACAGCAGGTATGGGCATGAGCCAGATCTGTCAAAAAGCAACAACAAGACTTGTATTAACACCAGGAACAGAGGGCTTAATACATACCTGGTGCATTAGGAAGACCCATGAAGCAGGGCGTAAAGGACAAAGACTATCTCAGGCATCCCAGCAAGCTGAGAACTTGATTTAGGAGAGTGGCTGCTGTCCCCATCCTCCCCTTGCAACTGTCTTGCATGGATTTGGCACAGGGATGGGGGTCCCCATCCATGTTCCTGCATCAGTGATGTCCTGCAAGCAAGGATGATTGAAGGGAGGTCACACGTGCAAGACTGTCTTAGCTGGAAAAAAACCTGACAGCCCACACCCCTACCAATGTGCTTTTAGGAAAAAGGCATGGCTTTGGCCAAGTGCTAAAACGAGGTTAGCATAAACATGGCAGGTCGTGATTTCTGCACACCAGCAGATCGTTGTGTCTATTAAAAACTACAGACTATCTTGTTTTACTCAGCTCGTTATCATACAGTAGCTAGTGTGCTCTGGGGACAGCACTTTTCCTAGCGTGCGGAAGGAAGGGGCAGAGCAGGGCACAAAAGGATGCTGTAGAATCAGTGGAGAGTTAACACACAAGGAGATCGCAGTCTCTTCATTATCACCAAATAAGAGCAGTTTTGAAACACATGAAACACTGAGCCTTTTGCTGCACCATCTGTTTTGTCCAGCTAAATTCTCATATTAATCATCTTTACTCTTTATGAGTAATTCCCTTAGGGAAAATCTACTGAGCATGTTTAAATTTATTAAAACTATCACAGTTTATTAAGAATCCATACCCAGTGCCTTCTGCCTTATGCACCTGATGATAGGGAGAGAAAAAAAGTGGTAATTGCAAAATGGCTTCTCATCTCTATGTGTCCTAGTGTTATTCGTGGCAGTAGTGGGTATTACTGTTGCAGTGACCTCTCATGCATGTCCACTGCAGCCTGCCAAGCACTGTACCAGCATATCATGTTTCCCCAGAGAGCTTCTGTCAAAAGATTAAGAAGAGATACAGATGTGATTACAGCTGGTTTAAGGAGGACAAGAATATAAGTGAGAGAAGAAAAGTGTCCATGAAAGCTCTCAGCTGCTCTCCCATTAGTTAATAAGTACATAAGCCTGTTCCTAGTTTTTGACACAGGCAGATTTACCAGGCAGTCTAGGTAGGCATCGGCCACTTGGTGAACTCTGGACCATATCTCCCAAGATGACAGAAAAGGTTTTCTGCCATCATTACCCTGTGCAGATAAACAGAGAGTAGCAGAGAACAAGGCTGGCATCACAAGGAACTAGGGAGCATCACATGGCAGAAGGACTTTGTATTCCAGGGATTTTTAAGATATTCATCTCTAACAGCAGCACAAGGAAATACGGAAACAGTTTCCATCAAGTTTGTGTTGTGTCCTCCAGCTGCACCAAAAGACAGTGGATTTTTAATGACAGAAGAACAACTCATTTGTCTGGTCTGAATTATCACTCTCTGCCTCAGCTTCCTCACTTATATAAGGAATACCAAAATATTTTCTTCTTTATCAGTAATGGAGATTAATTAATGTGTGTTAAGGGCTGCCAAGCCATGGCCAAAGCCTGAACAAGACTACAAAATCCAGGCCAGGACTTGGACTCAGGTTCACTGAGCAAGCAACTTCTGCACTGAAGTTAACACCATTGCCAGTGCTTTGCTTACACCCCCTCACTTAGGCCTATCAAACCCATGGGAGATGTCAGAATAGGAGTTGTGCTAGCCCATCAGTCACACTGGTAACACAAATCCACCTTATAGGAACATCAGCTGCTGCACCAGACCCTGGGCTGGAGCAAGGGCAGTGCAGATGCCCACTTTGGTCTGAGGCTGGTAACTTCTGTGGGCTGTAGTGACCCAAGCCAACAGGTTTTGTCCACCACTTACTGCAGCCCAGAGCCACCTCACACGTACATTATTAGAGCTATCTTGGGCTTAGTTTGCACAGGACAGAGGCATAGGAAAGTTGAGCACAGCCAGGTTTTTCCAGCCAAAACCAAAGACAATTACCCCTGCAAAACTCCTCTTGCAAGTTTAACACCCTCCATTCAGGCAACCGCTTTATTCTGTACTGGCTAGTGACTCCCTGCTGAATAAACTTACTTCTCCTTGAGAGGGTTGCCAGCCTAACTCAATTTATGTGCCTAAACTGAGAAAACCCACTGAAGTGTAAACAGGCCATCTAGGGTGTTCAGAAACCCATTCCTGGGTAATTGGTTTCCATAATGACTCACACACAAGCACAAAACATGGGAAAGCTTCCCCCTCAGATTTGCTCAGAGTACATACAGCTTTTCACCTGTGATGAATAATAAAAACCTCTTCCTTTTATTCCCCCCCCAGCTCTCCCCCACCCCGCCACCCATGAATTAATCAGGGAGTGAAAAGGCAGGATCTGGCTGAGTGCCATGGGCTAAAGGATAAAAATCACACGCACATGCAGAGAGAGCAGGAACATGCAGAAATGCCATATGGAGAGTAAACAAGCTGTAGTGACCTTCTCAGGTTTTATCAAATATTCATGGGAAGAAGACTCATGGGGATACAAAACTAATAATAATGAACCCACCAGCATCCTGGCACATTCCGGTTCCCCCTTCCAACACTGTTGCCTCCCCCCCTTGCATGCCAGATGCCTGTCAGCCCAGACCCAAACCAGGCTGCCTGGTGGGCTTCAGCCCTTTGCTAATACTTGGAGCTAAGGCAAAGAAGGAGGGTGCAATGGTGTAGAGGATTTCTTCACATCCAGGCCTTTTTAAGTAGAGAAGAGGGGACAGTGTCAGACCTTCAGGGAGACCTAGCAATCTGTGGACTCCACTAAATTAAAAGAAAGAGACTAGCATCTTGCAACACCAGTGTCAAATTTTTTACTCTTGTACCTTGAACACAGACCTTGTTTTTTTTCCAGCCTCTGAGGAGCACGTTCATTAGGTACTTTGTAGAGATCAGGGATCGCATGTGCTACCAAATTACTGACCTCAGACATGAAAGGAGTCATTTTATTAGAAGCCAGCCATTCAACCATAGCAAATTACGTTTCTTGAAGGATTTCAGCCTTGAATTTTCATTCCACAATGTATTTGAAAGGAAAAATGGGACCTCCTATACAGATAGCTCAAAGAATGAACTATGCAGGATGCGACAATTTTTCCAAAGGACAATGATCTATTTAAAAGCAACACAAATACATTGAGTGGAAACGATTCAAATTATGTTGATATGACTACTTAGGAAAGCTAAACGCGCACAAGTCTTTGCATCATCAGTGCTTTCAGCTTTAATCTCTTAAAAATAAAGGAAAAAAATGGCAATGTTGTCATTGCTTGAAAGACAGCAGCAATATCTTGATTTTGGTATTCTTTGCTTCTCTTTGAACTGTTTTTCTTTCCCCTAGATACTTCAAATATCACAAAAGATATTTTAAAATAATAGATGTAATTGCCCAGAGGCAAGATGGAAAAGAAAGAGACAAAAGAAGAGTTGTATAAAGACTGAGAGCAAGAATAACTGGACAACATCTGTAAAAAACACCTGGTCCCCAATAAAACCAAGAGTTGGAAGCTTTAAGAAAGGACTTATATGTTGCAGAAAGCAACTTAGGTCACTTGCAGTAACTACCTGAAGGTGAACATTACAGCCTTTTGCAAGAGGTTTGGTGAGCACTGAGAATATTTACAGCTATGTAGGGGCTGAGCCGAAGCTGGCTGGAGCTGCTGTGCCCCCCAGCCTTGCCCTGCTGGGGAGCAAGAGTTTTCCAGGGTGGGAAAACCCTGGAAAACTTTTCTAGCACAGATCTGCTGCTTTAATTTCCCCCCTATACTTTCAAGTGACTCTTGTATCTCTCACTTTCTCAGGCTATAATGTGTTCCTGGGATAAGTTAAACAGTGGTACTTTTTAGCACAGAGATCCATATCTTGTGCTTGGGTGACTGAGGGTAGAGTAAATATGTGTCAGGGGATAAGTTGTATTTTTCCTATACTTTTAACCACCTCACTTATGCTTAGCCCATTAATCCAGCATATATGGACATACCTCTAATATTCCAGACATCTGAACAGGTCCAGCTGCTAATGAAAAAAAAACCCCAAAAATAAAGCAACAGGCATAAAAGGAGAAAAGATATTTTTCCTTTGCCCACATGTGAAATTTCTCCAACAAAACCACATTCATTCGTGGTTTATTGATGAACAAATTGGTGTTATAGTGCTGGGAAATTAAGAAAGGAACGCCAAAGAGAAGACAAAACAAAACTCAGTCCTTCAGCTACCTGGGAAGGAAAGTTTGAGGAGAGGAGGGATGCAAAGAGAAGATGGTAGAAGTGAATGGGGATCTGTGAAGTACCGGGGATGAATGGGAAGATGAGAACAAGAAGGCAGTGGTACAATAGGGGCAGTGCGATAACACATCATTGTTGATCATGAACAGTATTTTAACCCTCAGGGTGTTTTGCTCTCTCTCATTATCCAGCAGAATTTTTCCTTGCAAGCAAGCACAGGCATTTAGGCACACATGTACATCCTAACTCAAGAGCAGCATCCACCACCTTATCAGAAGTGGTCTGTATCTTTGGACCGGCACATCAGTGGTCATGTTATAACAACATCATGTTATAATTCCTTATTTTGTTTGAGCCAACTCGCCGTTTCCCCCTGACATTGAGGGCTCCCGAGCACACTGTTGTATACCACCTGGTTTCTGGAAACATAGCATGCTTTAGTTTTAATTCAATCCAACCTTTCTGCTTGCATTGGTGTTCCTTGCTCAATGTCACAGCAAGAGTGGCTTCCTGATTACCTTGCTACACGTTTATAATTAATTTCTCTCTGGAGGATTACAGCCAATATTATTACCAAATGCATTTCCTAAGTATTGAATCAGCATTGGTTCCAAAAAATACATGTGATTTATTTTCTCCCTAGGGAGCAGACATTTGTAAGTAGCAGATTACTGACATGCTGCAACCAGAAAGCAAAACATAATAGCAATTAATACAGCATTGTGAGTGAAATCCCACTTGCTGCAGAAACCTTTCAATGGCAGCAACTCAACAATGTCCGTGTCACAAAATCTGCTGCAGGACTCAAACTACCAAGAATGAGCAAGACTAAGAGTGTGGGATTTAAGCTCACTGCAGCAAAGACTATCCTATTATTCTACCTTTGAACAACAGTTTGCAGACAGAGGTTCTGCCCTACAATGGGTGCTCCAAGTGCCAGCACCAGGGAGGAAGGGTAATGCACACCCATTAGAAATCTTCATGGGTGTTTCAGAGGAACTGAGGCTTTTTGGTGGGACAACTTTCAGATTTTTTTTTTTTTTTAAACCTTCATTATTTCAGAGGGAAAAAGAAAACAGATATTCCCCCCCCCAAAAAAAACCAACAAAACAAAACATGAGGTTCCCCCTCTCCCCCTGCATTTGATATTATTTTCCTTAAAATTCTCTCAAACCTGTGAGATAGTAGCTGCTGTTGAGATTGTCCTTAGGCAAAAGCAGCTATTCCTAGGAAAACTGGCTTCTGGAGAAGATATCTTTGACCAGCTCTGAAGTAATAATGTAAATGGCCACAGCATGATCTAAGATACCTCATAAATCACTAATCTCTTAATACAAAGCATAGAAAAGAGTCTCACAGTCCTCATTCAGTTCAATAACAATTTGGCCCTATTCTTCCTTGCTGAGCCATTCTGTGAAAGGAGTAAAGGGGTTTTGCTTAATCAAAAAATACTCACTGGCATGACAACCCAAGCCACGGGTGCTTGCCAGAGGCATCTTTACAAGCTCAGAGAACCATAGCATCACAGCAAAGCTTCAGTTCACCTTACCTCACAGTGAGGTCTCCTTCAGCTGCAGCATCCGCACAAAGAAGCCCATACCCCTTCAACCCTTGCTGTGGCTCTGCCCAAAGCTAGTTGCACTGTGCTGGTTTGGCTTTCCCTGCTCCCCTAGCACAGCGTTAGGTCACCCCCCAGGCTCTTTTTTAAGGGTCCCTCAAGCAACCAGTTTGTGCACAGCACATCTTCTCCCCCAGGTTTGCATTTATGCACAGACAATGCAGGAAGAAAAGTGCATTTCAAGGTGCCTGCCAGCTGACTTGGTGGGCCTGAGTCCTATAACCCTCAAGCCTCTCTCCCTCATTAGCTCCAAAGATGATACAAGTGGATGGTGGTAGGGCATGGGGATGAACAGGCCACCCTGAAATCCAGGAGCTCAGCAGTGCTGGGAAAAGCTGCATTAATGAAGGCTAGCAAGTCCTTGCTTATGGATAATTTGAAGATAGTTTCTAATTGCCAGTTGTAGCTGTGACCTCAATTGCTTCTCAGACCAGAACTTGAGATACCGTGCAAGAAAAATTGCTTTCACTGAGAAACTACCAGTGCAGGCTTTCAGCTCTTTCCAGCAACACATGGTCAGCAGGGCTGAAAAGGGGTAAAGCAGATCTGCATGAGAACAGGGAAGAGTCCTTCCATCTCTCTTCTTTATTCACCCAGCCGTAAAACCAGCACTTAAACCTTTACTGTATGAACAAGGTAATTTGCAAATGTTGGTAAAATATTTTGCAAGCCACAGACGGGAGAGAGAGAAGCAGATAAAAAAGGTGTGATTTTCCTTATCCCGTTGTAGCTTTTACAATTGTTTCTGAGGGTGAGCACAGGGCTTGTGGTAATTGGGACCTGTGCGGGAAGCCTGGACACTGATAAGATCTCCCCATGGATATCCCAGTCATTGCAACATCCAAACTTTCACTTGAGGAAAGTGTTTCTACTTATGAAAATAACTCAGCATACTTTGCTAGCTTTCTGAGTCCACGGTGAGGCTGAAATAACCATGCTAAGAGATATAGGAACTTTCTACCCTCCAACCCCCAGAATAATGGCCTGCAAGGTTTTTAAAACCTAATTAGTAACATTAAAGTTTCAACAGCATTAACCTTTTCAGTACTGTTTGCTGAAGCAGAACATCCCACTTCCATGCTTGCAGCCTGGTTGCCACAGTTTCCTTCGATGAGCCATGCATTTGAAAGGATGGCACATTGTAATTAACTACGTCGGTCTGGACTACAAAAAAAGTGCTTGGATAGCCGGGATAAGCGAACTATTCACCTCCAAATTATTATACCAGGGCTGTCAATTTAAAAATACAACAGGAAGCTTGTTCTTCCCCTTTCCTGACCCAAAAGCCCACATTGCTTCACACTGTCTTTCTTTTGATAGCAACGAACTTAGAGTCTGGCTCATGGCCAGATTTCTGAGGCTTTTCTACATTTTTTTAGAAAACTTCATGCAGGAATGAAAGTAGCGCCTTGAAATACACATGTACAACAACCCAGCTTTTGTCATATGGCATTGACTAGCATCAAATTACAGCTATTAAACCTGGAGACCTTGAGAAAACTTCTGGTTTTGGTCTTAACTGTTAGTGCACCAGCCAGGAAGACACCACTGTATACAATCCTTGTTCTTCATCCTCTTTTCCTGTCTGTTTTGAAATTGGGATATTGGGCCAGGTGGACCTATAGTCTGTCCCAGTAGGACCATTCTTACACTCTTCAAGACATACAGGATAAAAATCACTGGACTGTGGATTTGGCTCAAAGCAATTTCCAAAATGCCTCAAAGTATTATTTTCTTCTTGCTTTAACTAACTGACCAGATTTTCCAGTTCACGATGTCTTGGGTTATGGTATGTGCATTCACTTTGTACTACATGGTAATGGCTGCAGCTTATCAGAAGTGTACAAGTGTAAATGTTTCTTATAATCTAATCTGCAAAGTAGGAGGAACTTGGGATCTTTATGAACAATTTAAACAGAAACATATTTGTTAATAAACAATTTGACTGCTTGCTTGAAATGAATGAATGCTTGAATTGATTAATTTCTGTGTTAGTTGTTAATGCAGAGCAAGAAGGCTTTGCTTGCTTGCCCAGAACTGTAGTCCTGAATATCTCCCAGCAGCAACAGTACATTTTAAACTGGAATTTGAAGTTGTGAATGGCTCATGTTTGAAACAGCAAGCTGATCCTCGTGGAATCAGGAAAAGAGGGCAAGAATGACATGATTTAAAAAAATAACACATTTTGAGTTCACTGCATTATTGGTCTTTGATACCAACAATTTAGACTCATGTATTTGAATTTCCTTCCTATAGTGTAAAAGCAGCCTCCTGGCTCGGACCCCAAAGCTTTGGGTCTTCCTAGCTGCTGACCACAGTTACTGCATTCCTAAATGACTGCAGAAACATGTGCGGATCCCTATGAGGGATGTAGGCTTCTAAAGTTTATGTCTGGTGGGTATTACTGTAGGTCTCTGCTCTCCAAGTGGTGAAGCTTTTTCTGCACTGAGTTTCTTTGACATAGATGGTTCATAATCCCTCCCCCTCCTT
>VZTL01015178.1:0-42769 GCA_013400535.1 Scopus umbretta
GTTTCTGCTCCTTTATAGCTTGACAGCATCAGGGTACACTATGCACCGGTGCCCACTAAAGCCTTGTATTTTTGTGGGTCTGACATGCCAGGTGATCGAATCCACACAGGCAAATAAACCCGATTGTCTCTTTCCTCCACCTGGCTGGAGGCAGGGCCCCTCTAGTCCTGGTCACATAGTCATTACTCACTTCTTGTAAATATGAATCAGAAGTCCCTTTATTAAGATCGGAAATAAAATCAGCCCTTCTACTCCATCTGTGGAACGGCTCACTGGAAACTGGAGCAGCAGTTTTCCTGGAAGAACCACCTTTTGTGATTGTTTCTCCTTGCAAGTAACATAGGCATGCCTCTCAGGTCAAGGTAGATTTTCCATCCCACTTCCTCATATCCTCTCCATGCCATGCAGGTAAACCCACAGGGTGGCCTGTGGTGTGTACCCACTGTATCCTCTCTCTTCAGCAGAGGAACACTTGATCCAAATAGCTGAGATACTGGTCCATACTGGTGGGGAGTAAGGCATATCCCCTTTGAGTTGCCGGACCTCCTGCGACAGTTTCTCCACAGCTGAGTTGAGGGAGGAAGAGAGACTTTCTTTGTATTGCCAGAGTTGGCCAGCCAACTCATCCACCATTGGTTCCTCTCCAGGTTAGTACTGCCAATGAGTTGGCATACAATGCTGGTGTGCTCCACACAAACTTCTTCCACATGACTCATGTGCACTGGACTTCATCTGGATCTTTGGATAACTGCTTGTTGTCCAGGTCACTATAAATCATCTCCAGCATGGCTAATTCCCTCAGATACTGGATACCCCTCTCCATGGTGGTCCACTCACCTGAGAGGTACATAACATCTTCCTTGAAGGGATACCTCTCCTTCACACCTAACAGGAGTCATCTCCAGAGGCTGAGGGCTTGTGCCCCTTTTCCAATTGCTCTGTCAATGCTCCCTTCCCTAGAAAGGGATCCCAGCTGTTTGGCTACCCTACCCTCTAATTCCAGGCTACTAGCCCTATTAGCCCAGCATCGGAACAGCCAGGTGACAGTGTGCTCACCTGGACGATGGCTGAAATCTTTTTGCATATCTTGCAGCTCACTCAGTGATAGGGATCAGGTGGTTACCGACTTGTTTATAAGTTCTTCTTGTGATGGCCCTGCTTTTTTGTCATTCCTTACTAAACGAGTTGACTTTTTCTTCCAAGATTTCTTCTTGTATATAAGGGCGACTGATACCAGCATGGGTTGGTTCTCTGGTTCAGCTGCAGTGCCTGTTACTGGGGTTTAAGTAGCCACAGTGCCTGTTGCATGGGTTGGAGTAGCCTGTCACCTTGTTGTCAGACCTGGAGACCTTCTCTTCCCCTTGAGGGTACTGAATATTGTTGAGCAGAGCTCAGTAAGCATGGGCCAGGCCCCAGCACATTGCAGTGATTTGTGTCTCTCTGGAACTGCCAAGGTGACAGTATATTTTTTTCCAAATATTTTACTAGTTCATGATTCTGCACTTGTTCAGGGGTGAAGTTCCAAAACATCTGAGGTGTTCACTGTCCTAGGTACTTGCCCATTCTCTCCCACGTACCCTGCCACTCATAACTGTCCAGCCTCAGGGTAGATCTCTGGGTGGTATTCTTAAACAGTTGTTTAAGTTAAACAAGACCTGAAACACATTCAGGAGTAGGGGCAACAGGAACATGCCGGTTTGAACATCCCAATAATACCCAAATTTCTCACGAGCTATTGTAACTAGCTTTGAGGAGAAGGGGAAGGAAGGTGTCTCCCCTGTAAACTGGCTGTCTGAGGAGAAAAGGTAAAAAGTATAATTATTAGTAGTTTCCGAGAGATAGTTCCTGAAGTATCCTGAGATGACAGCAATGCTGACTACAAATACCAGATTAGTCTCATGACCAGCCATTTCATCATATCATAAGCCAGTGTTACAAAGTATGGCAAAATGGCAACCTTGACCCAGCTCCCAGTGGTGATAAACAGCACAGCAGGGAACGTATAGTGCAAGCAGGGTCGTACATAGCACAACTCTGAGAACGCCCACAACAACTCTGAAAGCACATTAGTCAACATTGCGACCAGCAACTATCAAACTAATATAATGAATGTTTATAACAAATTTGTTCTAATGTGCACTGGTCAGATTAGTTGTTATCTCAACCCATCGGGCCCCACGTTGTGGTTTAACCCCACAGGCAGCTGAACACCATGCAGCCGGTCGCTCACTCCCCCCTGCCAGTGGGGTGGGGGACAGATTCGGGGTGGGGGGTGCAAGGGGAAGTAAGATACGTGGATTGAGAGAAAGACAGTTTAATAGGACAGAAAATGAAGGGAAAATAATAATAATAACAACAACAACAATAATAATGATAAAAGAATATACAAAATAAGTGATGCACAATGAAATTGCTTACCATGTGCAGACCAATGCCCAACCAGCTCCAGAGCAGCAGCCCCCCGGCTAGGTTTCCCCTACTTCACATACTAAGCATGACACCATATGGTATGGAATATCCCTTTGGTCATTTGGGGTCAGCTGTCCTGCCTGTGCCCTCTCCCAGCTTCTTGCTGGCAGGGCATGAGAAGCTGAAAAGTCCTTGACTTAGTGTAAGCTCTACTTAGCGACAACTAAAACATCAGTGTGTTACCAACATTATTCTCATCCTAAATCCAAAACACAGCACTATACCAGCTACTAGGAAGAAAATTCACTCTCTCCCTGTCAAAACCAGGACACCCACTTTAATGAATTGCTTTGAAAAGTATGTGGTTTTTTTCAACATTGAGATACAATTGTGACGGCTCCATAGTAGGAATATAGAGAATTCTGTGTTGTTATACCCAGCAATATTTTGCTAGAATAAGATAATTTTAAAATAATTGTGTATATAACCGTACAGACATCCATGTATATATATATGGTTACCATATATGTATGTACCTATCTATATGTACAATACTGTTTCTTCTCTTTACCACTTGTGAAGATAACTCATGGTCTGACACGCTGTCATGGTTCAGTCTGGTATCACAGATTTTTGCATTCATTTGAATGTCTGGCTGAATGTTACAGCAGGGCTTTTGGTGATCTGCTTCTGCTCTGATTAAGCCTACCAACTACTGACATTTATTTGCCTCTTCCAGGTACCAGTTATCTTCACCATTTCAAATAAGGTGTGCAAAGTCCAAATAGATGCTTAACATCGCCTAAAATTGCTTTACCCTGCTCTGCCCACAGCAAGGTACAGCCAAGAGAGCAACCTATGCTCTGCTTGGGCACTGTCTAACCCGTTTCTCTGAAGTGTGGAGTTTATACACCCAACACACTAAGCATGATGAGATCTTCATTAATGGAAAATAGGCAGCGCCCCAATTCATATCTTAAATGAGAGAGAACTATTCCAAAAGTTCAGGGTTGAGACCTTGTACCGCTGTCCAGGGCAGGAGGGGCCATGTGGCATGGGGAATTGAATGGAAAATCAGTAGTAGAAGAGTTATCCTTTTGGACCTTAGCTCTTAGGTATGGTTAGCTGTTGCACTGAGAATACTGCTTGCAAATAGAAAGAAATATCAGAAGAATCAACAGGCAAAAATGAGACATAGAAAATGCCTATTCCAAGTGCCAAATTCAAACTTAAGAAAAGAACTGCAGCTTAAGGGGAGTGAAATTCTATAGTATCAGATAAAAGGCAGTGAACAAAGGGAAAAAGAAACAGATACAGACAAGTAATAGAGGGTTTGTGAGACAAAAAGTGGGAACATGATGTAGACTTTAGTACAAACTACATTGCTATTCCAGATTTCGGTAAGTACCCCTGGGACTTCAGATAGAGATTTTTTTCTCTAGTACTTTTGCAAAGATGTCCTTGTGGGAAATTGGCCTTTACCAGGCTAGAGCAGTCCAGCCTCTTTAAACAGTCTTTCTGCAAATGTCTAATCCATTAACAAATTAATTTCTGAATTTCAGGCCCAATTACTGACAGTGGACATACAGTGTTCCCAGTAGAATACAGAAATGAGCAGCTTCCTCTCCTAGATGAAGCCTTGACTATTGTGAAGAATTCATGCTATGGCCTTCTGATAGCATATTCTGTGCTGCTAAATTTTTATGTTTTCTATGGCACAAATTCTGGCCTCTGTTGGAAAGGTGTTTTTTATATCACAGTCCATCTTGATCTCTGTTTAAGACACTGTGGTTGGGTATCTCCCTATAGATAGCCAACAGCTTAACCTTGCTCATGTGACATAAATGCCACAGTCTGCTCTAGTTGGAGGATGTACCTTCTTTTGAAAAAGAAACAGTAAAATACATCTGGAATAACATTTCATGCAGCAAGTTGACGCTTGAATCACATTTGTTGATGGCGAATGCTGCTGTTCTCGTCTTCTCTTTCTGGTTGCTGCTTTAAGAATTTCACCCAAAATGCTACTCCTGGTGAGAAAAAATGACCAAAAAAGAATTAGATATAGCCTAGACAGCTCAGTCTGAAAATATATCATGATTGTGAAAGCATCAGTTAAAACTGACCCCACCTTACTCAAGATACCTGTACCAAATGTGGATTGAGATCAGACATGCTAACTTCAGTGGCACTAGCAAGTTCTTATTTTCCATTGCCTCATGATAGACAGCATTGTGCCAGCACAGCAAATAAGAAAAATCAGAAATAAGCTCACAAGAAGCTCATCTTTTAATTTTTTCATTACTAGGGATCACACAAAAGGCAGAAGGAAGCAGAATTCTGAAGATATCAGGGAAAAGAGTATTGCGGGGATAAAATAAATAGCAATTAACTTACAAAATGAGTCCCCTTGATCAGGACTCACCAAGAGAAAGTAACAGAAGACTCTGGTACCAGGTTTCAAGCAAAGAGAAAGAGTTATTCTGCTGATTGTCTCTTGCAGGTCAGACACATGAATGCCTCTAACAAACAGAGAATAGTGAAAGGTGTTTGATGGTGTTTCTGAACAGAAAGAATTACAGCCAGGGGAAGAGATAGAAATGTCCTGTGGGGAACCAACCTAGAAAAAGCAAATTTCAGGACCAAGCACCAGCAGGAAATTGATGTTTATAATATTTAAGTCATCTGTAAAGGAAATATTGTGATGGTGTGTTATGTAAAGAGCAGAGTCAGGCCAATGCTTGCTTATGTGTGTTTTAAGTAATATGATATGACAGACCACATCAGATCAATGGTGCTGATTAATGAACAGCTCTGGAAAGGTAGCTAACAAGAGATGAAAGGGTCAAGACACAAATTTCAGGAGGGAGGAGAAGGAGGATCAGTGTCTCAGAATATGGAGTTATGGTCCAGGGGCCCATTAATCATCAGCATTATTATGTAAAGTACCACATTTTCTCCTGACTTTATGCCCACTGCAACTCCACTGAAGCCAGCATAGAATTGGCCTAAAGTGTACATCTTAAATCACAATCTGTAGCACATCACTGCTATCATTAAACGAACCTTCCTTAATAAAAACAGTAATACGCTTAATGTTTCACACACCCTCTAAATTACCGGATAAAGCTTGGGAAGAGCAAGGTGGAATAAAAGTGAGCATATAAAATGCCCAAGTTACTATCATTAGTGGAAATATTTAAGTAATAAAAGTCTGCATTTCTGGAATGCATTCATGCAGAAAACTTATCCTCCAAAATCTTAATTAAGCACACAGTACCTCATGGAGCAGAAATGTTAATGCTTTCCTCTTCTGGATAGAGGAGCCCAGGTAGAGAGGGGAGAAGTGACTTAACCCAATGTCACACCTGCCATTCCTCTGTTGTCCTGCTTGCCTCTCTTTTTGCCCAGTCTTCTCATGGTTAAAAATACTTTTCCTTGATTTTTTCCTGAACTAGATTAAGACTTTTATAAAAATTTGGATGTGTTTCATTCTCGGTTGCACTCCCCATGTCTTCTGAAGCACCATCAGCATTGTTGATTTATGTGCTTAAAATGTACCTATCAACTGCTGATGATCTCAGTGCTTTATGCTCTCATCACACTGGAGGAAAAGACATGTATCTTCCCAGGCCATAGCAAAAATGATGGAGAAAAATGAAGATATTTTAAGTGTTGACTTTCACAGAGATATTAGTGCCCAGATTTTGTAGAAGACTTTGAACAGCCCATCTCTTAACAACTTGTTTGCCTGACCCTTGATGTGAAGCCAGATTGAGTGCTAGGCAGTGCTACATTAGAGAGCCACTTGGATTGGGATCCCAGAGATTGGAAGAGCAATAATAACACAAAAAGAGAGGTGATGAAGTGTGCAGGATTAGTACGTTCAGTTCTTAGGCTTCTCTTGTGTGAAATTAGGAGTGAAGTTAGCAGGAGTTCTGCCGAAGTAAAGACTAAAGACCTGATCGTGTGATTTTTCTGCTTCCAGTACAAGCTAAAAATGCGTGTTAACTGAAGTACTGGGCACTCTTTAAGGCACATGGGATTTACGCCTTAAAAAGGTGAGCAATAGCCAGATAAAAGATGGGACTGGTACGTGCAAAGTGGATATAAGAAGCAAGGTCAGCGTGAACAGAACAGGTACAGTGTATATGGAAGTGGGAAGGAGAGCCTGAAAGTAAGCCATGCTGAGTGTTAGCAAGGACTTAAATCTACAGAATCCTTGGGCCTTTGAACCTTTGAATTCTGCACCTTTGAAATTCAGCCCTTGGTATGGTCAAGGTGTCACTGGTTTATGTAATTCTTTTGAGCTAACCTAATGCTGGCATATGGTTCTCCCAAGCCGGGGTGAAACTCAGAGGTTCAGGCTGAGTTGAGGATAATTTTTTTGTGTAAATTTACTCAATCTGCAATTCAAAGCAGAGGATTCAAAGAGGGGAGAACGCACAAAAACTGGAATCAAAGAAAATGTCTGCTTGAGCCCCTGTGAAGTGTAGCTGCCAAATTTCATGTAGCCTGTTGAAATCAGTATGTAGCATATATTCCAGTCACCAATAAACGTCATCATTACAAAATGTATAAATTGAACATAAAACCAAATGTATATTTTGTGAAGTACATTATTACAGTGTCATCTAAAATCCTTCATTGTGTCTGCTGGCATTCATTCCAGTGTTCCTGCTGCACAAGCAGTGGGGGTTTTTTATTGTGTTGCATTTACAGACATAAATTCCAACTTGCACAGTGACATTAACTACCTGTGAAATAACAATTACATCTCTTATCATTTTTTGTTCACCTTTTGATTTCTTTGGTAAAGCAAATATTTGCTCTTCTTGTCTGATCAGAGTAGGCAAAATCATTTATTCATGGAAATAGCACCATTGGCCTCACTGTGGGCAGGACCGAATGTGCTGATGTCCCAGGAGTTCTTTGCATAAGTGAAGTGAGCAGGATTTAATTCTGTCCCTGGATGTTAACTTCAGACATACTTCCAACATCCACAACGAGCCACCCAAAGATCATAAGAAGTTAGCAAAGGAGGAGTTCTGTTAGTCTAGAGAGGGATTCAAGTCCCCCAAAAATGTAAATACTCCCAAAAACTTAGGTCTGGGTGGTGAAATCACCCTCTAATAAATATTGGAGCTGAGGTTTTTCTTTGGATCCCTTTCTGTATTAGTCCATTGAGTCCAACTCCCTCTTCAGCTGAGGAGATTTCAGACATAGAACTACTGCTGAGCTGAATCTTTCCTGAAAGGCTGACAAGTTATTTCACTGGTCTCACCGCAGTAGACCTGGTGGCTGATGGGAGATAAGTGGGGTTTCTGCTTTGATATGAGCCATCATTTTTATGATGTAAAGACAGCAAAAGAAGCGAAGGAGGATTTTGCCTTCCTTTTCCTGCCTTTCAGTCCTGAGGAAATGTTTGTTGCTGCTCTGAACAGGACTAGCCTTGTTGTTCTGATGAGATGCACATGAGTGCCAAGTTTGTGCTAGCTCTCCATCACTGCTCCGTGCTCATGCCATTAGAGTGAGCAACTTCACAGAATGAATCCTACTGATAGCGCTTTGCTGGCTAATCCTCCCTCTCCTCCTCACTTCACCAGAATAGGTTGCCTGGGCAGACTGGGGTAACTGAGGACTGACTCTGTTGTCATTTGCAGCCAGGGCTGGAGGGGTTGAAGCGGGAAGAATTCGGCCCTACCAGGCTGCAGCCAGCTGTACTGACAGCGGAGAATGCCAGTTAGCGTTGCAGCAAGTTTTCTTGCTCTCAGTAAATAATTATTATTTCCTCCTGACCTTTCCTTTTGGTTCTTTCTGGTACAGACACAGCCTCTCTCTGTTCCCTGCCCCAATGAACGTCTGCACTAGGTCCAAGGCTTGGAGTAATTTACCTGAAGAGTGATACCATTTGGAAACCACTGTAAGTATATTTTATCTCTTATAAAAGACTTCTTGTTTCAGGAAAAAAAGCCATCTTTAGAAAACAAAAACAAACTGCAGCACCTGTGAGCATTACTGATGAGGGTAAGCTAAGTTTTGCTTTTGAAATTTGCAAGGAAATATGTGGGCAAAAAATATGTCAATAAAAAACTGTTAAATATTTAAGTCATAGCCTCACAGCATAGTTCAGCAATGGCTTGTTTGATCTACTTGTATCTTTTAGTTTGGCAGGTTCTCCCTGCTTACTGCCCTAGTTCATGCTGTTCTAGCTGGTTCATCCATGTTTGTCTTCTGAGTGTTTATCTTCTTTTTTATTCTTATTACTTTTTAGTGAGACACCTTCCCTCTTGTTGGTGTTTCATGCAATACAGGTTGAATTTACTGCAACTCCTTAAGGGTTTATGCTGTTCTTTCCGGGCCTTGAGTCATTTATATTTTAAGGCCATTACAATTTGGTAGATTTGGCTGGATTGCATAGGTAAAATTGCCTGAGAGAATTTTGACTTTGTGTTGTGGTTTTATTATGCTCTGAAATTGTCAGTTGTGTTATTTGCACTTTTTTTGCCCTGTAGAGGTCATAGTTTTGATATGTTATGATCAATTCTCAGTGTTTGCCAGTACTGTCACAGTGTTGGTGTAGCTGAGATGCTCTGAGGTTGTAAGTCGGGCAAGTCTTGTAGGCAGGGCCTAACTTTCATGAGGCTTGTGGTTTAGATAGAAAAAAAGGACAAATTTTGGGGGCATGTAAGCCCCACTTCAGGTCTGAAACAGACCCAGCAAATTTCAATCTTAGTTTAACTTAATCTCTGAGTTTAACTTAATTATGTTAATCAGTCTCCTGTAAGGGATTTTGGAGGTTATTTTACGTTTATGTGTTGATTAAATTCTCCAGGCCTTTATTGCACTAGAACATTGGGCCTCTCTTCTCAGTTCTCCATGCCTCTTATTCTTGCTCTGCAGTGTTCTGCTGGGATTTCTCTTTCGTATTACATTTTATGGCGATGTTTTCAGGAGTTTGTGTTTTCCATTGTATGACACAAACTTGCAATCAGAGATTTTAAACAAACTGCCAGTCATGTAGCTGTAACAGCATGAAGATCAATGTGGCTGCAAAATCATCCGAGAAGCTGTGTGAATATTCAGGCAGTCAGCCTGTGCAGGACTTTTAACTACTGAAGCAATACTTCTGGCAGGAAAACTGGGGTGGCTCAGGTGGTTTAAAGCGAGCTTGTCTCAGGAATATTTACCCTCAGCTCTGGTGTTCAGTGTGCCCTGAATTTTGAGGCGAGGTCTCTGGGCAGATTTCAGTGCTTTTTGGTGTTCTTTTGGGCTTTTTTTTTTTTTTTTTTTTAATATATATTCAATGATTGTACTCATCTCTCCCTCTCTTTCACTTTGTCAGTTTCTAAATATGTATTGTCAATGTCATGTCTGGAAGAGACACAACACTGGCAGTGATAAGCACTGATATCAGGAGCTGTGTTAGTCGCACACAGGCAGAGGAAGAATGTACAGCAGAATGCTCAGGAAAAATATCACTTAAAATCAAACGTGAACTATTTTCACACTCTTAATTTTTAGGATCTGAAAAGCCAGGGTGTTTTTTTATTTATATATAGTCTCTGTGGATTACTAAGGCTACAGATGAACTGTACACCAGTGAGTTAAGTGCAGTGCTTGGGCACTACAGGCATCTCTGACCTGAGGGCACTTACTAGAAGGTGAGGCCATATCTGTGAGGAGGCGAAATAATGCCTGGAACATGGGTGGGCAGACTCAGCCAGCAGCAGCACTTGTAACAACATCAGCAACCCTGTGGCGTGTTCTCTCCGTGCTGTTTAGTATGCGATGAACAAAGGTCTGGTTGGTGACCCAGCCCTCCCTGTATTCAGAGGCTGAAAACTGCCTCATTATTGTTCATTATGTAGTATTATTCTCATACAGTCACATTATCATAGCTTCCCCTGAGAGCCAGGATGCTACCGTGGGTTCTGCGCAGCTACGCTGGTTCCTATACCTGAGCTAATTTGTTCATCGCTAACCTAGTGTCTCCGCAGGACAGAGAGCTGTTCCCTGTGTAAGGGAGGGTTCAAGCATTAGTTATAGCTGCCGTGTGAGGAGTACAACAACACACATTGCCTGTTTTTGACAGAAACTTGATTTGGTGGCCCAGCTGTAAGAACATGTTAATTCATTGAGGGGGAATTCATTCCAAACTCAAGTAATGGTTGCAAGGGAGATATATGCAAAGAAATCACGTGTGGAGAGCAGGCAGAGGGGTTGGGGGAGAGAAGGATGAATGCATGAGTGGCAGCAAGAAGGGGGAAATGTAGCAGGGGTTTTAATAGTAATTAGTTTCTAGATAGCTCCGAGGTTAGGACATCCAAAATATTCTCCGCTCTGCCTTCAAATTAAACAGAAAGGAGCTATTCTGTTTTGCAGCCAGTGCCCAGATCATTGCAGTAGCTGCAGCATTGTGTTGCCCACCACCTGAGACCTTTTTGTATGATAGTGTAGCGTTGAGGTACCTGGAAAGGAGGGAATGCCTCACTGCAATGAAGATAGTGACAGAGGAGTTTCAGAAAACAGAAATAAGAAGATGGCAGTGATTGTAGGTCTTGTTTTACACATGATCTGGAAAGTGCTGTTACACACAGTTCAGTTCAGCAATGACAGTGGATGCAGTTAGCCTGATATTAGGTACTGGAAAGCATACAATCGAGAAAGGAGAGAATAACTTTTAAGTGGTGTAAATTAACACAATGAGAAGTAACACAGTAAATATAAGGGAATGCTGAAAGTGAATACATACGAAAGAAAAGTACCTGTATGTAGGATAGAAAATTTGAAAGATGGGGTAGGTAGGATGTTTAGAAACAGGCTCGTATAAATCAGTAGACAATATGAAGTCTGCCGTGATCATCAAGACTTAGATTAGCTTAGAAAGGTCAGCATCTTTTCTGTCCCCACCTTCTGGGTGTCTGTGCATCAGGTCCATATACAGAAGTGCCATCTCTTTGCTATATTGGCCTTCTGGTGTCCTACACAAGAAGCAAATATGATGGTGGCCCTCTGATAATTTTAAGAATGAGTGCAGTATTTGGAAGGATTTGTAATACACCACAGGTGTACATGGAGAAGGAGCTCAGAGACAAACGGAGGTCAAACGGGAGCCCCTTGCTCCAAGAGCACATTCCCAAGTCTGTTGCAAATCAGTTGCAACTTTTATTGCCCTTAGCAACACGTAAATAGCAAACTTCATGTTTCCAGGGTTAGTCTGTAGAGAAGAACATAATCATGTGAACTAAAGTAGCAAGGTAGACTGACCGTCACAATTGAAATAACGACACAGGACTGTCCATCAATGAAGTCCAGGGATGGTACATAAATAGGTATCATTTCTGAAGGTTCCACAAACAACACTTATTACTTGTTTCATTCTCGCTCCTACTCCTGTGCTTTCAGGGTTTTTGACATAGCTAAGTCTTACTCTTCCACAGTTAGTGTGCCATTTTACCTTCTGGAACATGGAGAGATATTAGAGAGCTTGCTGATGGAAGTGTTCATAGAAGAAACGTGCAATCAGAAAAAAAATTAGGTTGGGAGGGTCCTCTGGAGGTCTCTAGTCCAATTCCCTGCTCAGAGCAGGGCTGACTTCCAAGTTGGATTAGGTTACTCAGGGCCTTGTTCAATTAAGTTTTGAAAATCTCCAAGGATGGAGATGCCACAACCTGGCTTGTCAGCCTGATCCAGCGCTTAACAGCTCTCCCTGTGAAGACTATAGCAGTAAGATAGCAATAAAAGTAGACTATGTAAGTGAGTGCAAGAATTTTTAATTAGAATATATAGGTGAAGATCACAGCAATAGGAGCTTTTTATATGGGCGATAAGGTAGAACAAAAGGATAGCAGTATACTTAGAGCAATAGGAGGATTTTTCCTGCTTTGCCCATTGTCCTTTGCTGGCAACAACAGTCTAGAGGACCCTGTTTGGGTTTCTTCACAGGTAGTTTTGATCACAGTGTCCCCAGGATTTTTCTTTTCTGAAAAGTTTTCTTTAGATCCTTGTTTCCCTGACTCAGCCTTCCTCATGTGGAAGCCTGCATTCCTTTCAGGTGGTACTGAGATGCAGGTCATGTCTAAACAGTGTAAGAGAAACAGAAAACTACTGTGGAGAGGTGTCGCTTCTAGTGCCAGTCAGCACCATTGCTTCTCTTCCCATCCTAGTGAGTACAAGTCATCAAGCTGCAGGACTCGGATGTAGAAAAGCAATGATGCAAGAGCATCTTGATAACATAGTGTCAGCCTTAAGAGCGAAGTAGAAAATAAACGGGTTTGGAAAAGAAGCAGCAGGGGGTGCTGTGCACAGCCTCACTGGCATCGCTACCTGTTTCTCAAGTATTTTTTAACCTGTGCCTCTAATGAGTTTTGAAGACCTGGGCAGCACACAACAGGATCAGCCACAGAATGAAGCATTTGTCAGTGCTTGGTCTAAGAAAACAACTGTGGCTGTGCTAGTGGCCGACAAGTTGTGCTTACTCGGACTGAGCCTCTACCCTGCAAGTAACAGCAGCATCCTGCCCAGGGGAGGCGGCTTTGTGTGTGGATAGAGCTGGAGTCAGAGGCTGTATGCCAAGCATGTAACTTGGGTTAACGCTGAGCTGAAAACAGACCTTAAATACGGCAGTTCAGCTTCCAGGCGCAAGGGACTTCATTATCCCGCACAACAAGCCCTGTAGTCTAACCTATGTACGTCCTTTGCTGCCTGGACAAAAAGCCGTGCTATCTGGAAGCTTCTTGGGTAGCGATGCTGTAAAAAAACACTGGTTTGTACACAGATACCCCGCAGCCCCTGATGCGTGCTGGCTGGACATGGGAAAGTCATAGGATCTGGAAATGAGGCATGTGAAGATGTGCCAGAGTTTGTATGCCAAGGATCTATGCAGACTGTTACGGACAACACATACGCAGTCCATATAGTTTAAAATATATGTGCCCATGTACAAGCTCTCCGTCTCATGCATCCGCATCTGCGTAGCAAGAGATGGATCCTGGTGACAGAACGGGGAACAGACGGAAGGATGCCCAAGCTTGGAGTGATGAGATGTTCTGTTTACTCTTCAGGAAAAAAATGCGCTGTTAAATGGTTTGATTTTCCTTCCATTTAAAATGGAGTAAATCAGTTCAGCCCTTTCCTATACCTCTACAACTTTAAGTAAGGTCCATTTAGTCATCTCTTACTGATTTAGATCGGGCTAGACTTTAGCCCGGTATATCTTGAGCATATCGACTAGGTATGTGGAGGATACAGCAGCAGTACCATCTGCCCGTCCCATGGCGTGGGGGTTTTTAGCCCCGGTAATCCACAACGCATCAGAGCTGCCAGCAGCTGCGGGGTTATCCGCGTGACCCTCCCGTTGGCGGGGGTTCACCTGCGGAGCGCGGCTCCCCTGCGGCACCCCAAAACCCTGTCCATCTGGGACCGAGGCGCTTTTTTCTGCCTTTCGGCCGGCCGAGGCCACCCCTTCAGGTGCCAGCGGCCGACCGGGCGCAGCACCTCCTTGGGTGGGTTTGTGCGGGGAGGGGGGGCGGGGGGAAGAGGATTTGTTTTATTTCTTTTTCGGCCCGTTTAACTCGTTTTTGTTTGTTTGTTTTATTACAATGACAGATTGTCTTCCTGCCTCTCACGGAGCTTTCACGTTCCGGCCGAGGAGGCACCTCACCGGCGCTTGGCGGGCGGGCAGGGCCGNCCGGTCCAGCCCTCAGAAAAATCACGTTTTGGTGATTCCCGCGTCCTAGGTGGGGTGCGGGAGGGCAGGGCACGCGAGGAAAAAAGGGGCGCCCGCCTTGGCCGTTCAGATGGGGGGGTCCGTCCCTGCTGAGAGGGGCTTCGCCAGCAGGCTGGGAGCCAGGACCACACGTGTGGGGCCCGGGCGGATGCGGGGCAGGGACGCCTTGGCTCCCGCGGCACCTCCATGCTCTGGCATGACCTTTGCTTGGGCCAGACACAGCCCCGAAGACCATGGTTGTTCAGCGGCACGAGGTGCCGCCTCGAGAAGGGCCTGCTCCCCGGGTGACCCGCCGCTGCTCGCGCCTCGGGTGCCAGCGGGAGTTTTGTTTGGACAGCTTCGGCCTCCCTAGCTCCTGATGCTGTCTCGCAAGCATGGCCGTGGCCCCTCCGGCACACAGCGCGAGCTGTCGGATGTGTATCCGGGCGCCATTGCCGTGTGCTGGGTCAGGGCAGCGGTGTCCCTGGCTGGAGGCTGCAGCCCAAGCTGGCTGGGCAGCTACCTACCTTGGGGAGCAGAGGAGGGAACGCCTCCACCTGTAAAACGGAGGGGAAACAGTGAGGTGTGGGTGCTTGCCTCCCCATACAGAATGCTCGCTGCGTGATTCAAAGCCTGCCACTTCTCTTCGTGCCTCAGTTTCTCCATGTGTGAAACGAAGGTGGTTATTAACTACCTACTTAGTGTTCCTCTGAGGCTTAATCCCGTGTTCACAAAGTGCTCGGAGGTCCTGGATGGAGGGAGGCGTTGAGAGCTCACATGCACTGTGCTCATAGCTTGTTGTTTCAGGCTCCAAATCTTCATGCTTTACTTAGATGACCTCTGCATCTCAAATTACTTCCGTGCTTTTCCCTACAAAACGAGTCTCTGCTTTGATTCATTCTGAACTGGAAACTTGCATATTTGTTTGCTTTTCAGACAATTCTGTTACGTTTCTGTATAATTCTCTAGTCAGAATGCTACAGCCTTGGTTAATATTTGTCAAATGGAGCTCCGACTGTCTAAACCACTGGGACGAGTTTCATTTTATATGTCATCAGTAGGGGCAGAATGAGGAGCTTCGTGCTTGGCCTATTTGCTGTAACGCAGTCTCAGGGCCATTGCATCAGAGTCAAAACAAGGAGCAGCTTGTTTCCAAACAAGAAGCATGGGGGAAAGTCTTCTCTGCCTCCTTCCCTGTAAGGGAAGGGGACGGGGTGGGATGGGGGGGAGAAAGTTATCTTTAACAGATTCTAAAAATGCCTTTTCCCAAATATGCAGTCAGTCCCTTCAAAGGTCTCTTTGTTTATTTTCAGGAAGAAACCCAAGACAGCTGAAAACCAGAAGGCATCTGAGGAGAATGAGATTACTCAGACGGGTGCATGCAGCGCCAAGCCAGGCCTTCCCTGCCTGAACCTTGAAGCTGTTCCGTCTCTGAGCCCGGCCCTCATCCACTCACCACATTCACCAACAAACCTGCACGCACACACAGGGTCATCTGATTGTGAGTACACCAACATGCTGCTGGGTCGCACCGGGGTTCTTGAAAACATGCTTCTTACTGCGAACCAGGTTTTCCAGTTGGATGCTCTTTCCATAATGGCACAAGCAGGACTTCCTCAGGGCTTACCTTTTCCCTCCTTTGGGAATTACCACTAAAACAGATCATTTTCTGTTAAGATCGTGATAATGCAACCAGCCAGAGGAAGCTGAGAGCATGTTGTTGGGTCAGGTTGCTGCTTCTTACAAATTAAAAAGGGAAGACCCCTCAAGCGTGTCTCTTTCCAACCAGAGCTGTAGTTACTCCTCTCCAGGGAGTTGCATACTTCTTATTACCCAAGCATATAACTGATGGGGATTTTCACCCTGTGCTGTATTGCAATGGGAGAAAATAAGTGTCTGGCTCTGACACCCAGGTTTGTAAAGGATTTCCATGAAGAAAGGGGGGAGTGCTTTGTGGAAACTGTTAGCCTGTGAGAGCCTGGAAAATCTTTGTAGACCTGTGTGGCTGTACCAGTTTAAGGCCCTTGTTTTGCGTGCATTCACTTTTAGATTACTCAGCATGGGTTAACTGGCCTTTTAAAAATGTTCTTTTCCATTTTGCCAAAAAATACAAAAATAAGGGAGGGAATGATTAAAACTGGATTTTGGAAAGTCAGGACTTACCCTGTCAGCTCTTCAAAACATTGTCATTTCACCATGGTCTCTGCCTGGAAGTCGCTTGGGCAAGAATGTGCAGGGTGATGTGAACCTCATCATTCACTAGTTTTAGAAAATATAGTTTACCTCTTCTGCAGTGGTTTTAGGATGTTGTAAAATTTACAAGGGGGGAAAAAAGGAGAAAGAAAGATGATTACACCAGGTTTCAAGAGCTCAGAAGCCAACCAGACTTTGCAAAGGTCTATAAAAAAAATCAGGGCATGACAATAAAAAATCAGATTAAAAAGTATGTATATCCTTTTCTTTTTTTAATTTAAAAATCCTGCCTCAGGGCCAAGCTTGGAAGCAGCTGGGTTATAGGGATCATCACTATCAAAATCACTTTAGCTGCAATTCATTCCTGTTGGCTTCTGACTTTATTCGTTATGAGCTTCTTCCAGAGATCTTGATTTTAATAGAGATGGTAAACATTGGGGAGACTTTCCTAAATCTCACCTGGTGATTTGGGGAGAAGAAAGAGATGTGAAACGGTTGAGCAGCAGGCAGCATGTGATTTAGTATATACAAGAGTTCTCTTCAAATTGGAGATGTCAGGCTCTTTGTTAAAACTGGGGTACAGTTTTGTCTTGTAATGTTTTCTGAAAACAAAAAGCTTGTGAAAAGATGCAAAAAATGAGCAGAACAACAAGAAAAAATAATCCTTATTTTCAAACAAAGAATCTCTTTATCCCATTCACAAAGATGAAAGAGTTCATTAGTAAATGGGATTTGAAACCTCACACTGATGGTTTTTGACAGTACAAATGGAAACCCATGAAAGCAACCTTAGGACAGAGGCCAGCAGGGATTGTAGGGAACTTGGAGAATGAACTCCTGCTTTTGCTTTCTGAGGTGGCTAAGTTCAGGGGTGAGGAATATTGGCAGAGGGCAGCAGGGGGAGGTGGAGCCTGCAGCTATTCATGCTCTACCTGGTCTGTGGGCAGTCTTTTAGACCCCAAAGTTTTTAATGCCCCCAAATCACCTTCCATTCCTACTAAATTCACAATACCAATATGAATAAACTGCAAACCCAGGTTAGATGCTTCTTTCCCACTGAAGTTGGGTTGGGTTTTTTTTTCAGAAAAGAAGTTTTATAATCATTTCAGCATCAATTTTGTCCTATCTCAGGAGTTGTTGAAATTTAGTTCCCAAAATACAGTTAGAGTCCAGCAAAAATTCAAGAAATGGTAAGATGTCTTGTGGTGTTGACCTCTATTAGTTGATTCCATGTGCTTTGAAACCAATGGAAAAACTCCCATTATTTATGATGAGTTATAACCTTTATCAGGCTGTATTTGTTCGAGGAAGTATGCATGTAATTAGTGTTTGGCATGCCCTTGCAAAATAGGAATGCCAATTTCTCACATGAACTAAAAACAAGTCATGATCAATATTTACTGCGTATTTACTATAGCTATCTCCCGTGTTACATGGTATTTTTTTAATATTGCCTCAATCCTTTGTGCTGGAACACATTCATTGGCCAAAGAGATTAGTATTTGTGGCTCTCAACATTTAAAAATGGGTTTCCCTGTCATTACAAACTCCTTCGCCTTACCTCTTGCCTCCCCTGCCTTTTTGACTGATTCTTTCCCCGCACCCTAGAATCCCTCCCTTTGTCCATCTCTTCCCCTCCTCTCAGGGCTACATCATCACGTCTTTTTTCCTCTCAACTTCTGGACCTGTGGTGATGCTTTACTTCTTTGGGCCAGGAGCACTTCCTGTCCTTCTCTCTACCTTCTAGACAGTACAGCATTGCTTCTTCTCCCTTGCCTCCACCATCCCTCCTCCTCCTCCCAAGCCTCCGCCACCATGCTGCCTCTATCCCCACAACTAGGCAGACTATATTTCATTTTCAAAGGACATTCTTCATTCTGGTTAGGGGTGTTTCTAGTGGTTGACAAATAATTTTAAAATACTTTAAAACTAGATTAGACAAGAAGTTTGAGTGGAATTTTCATCAAAAATATCAGAAACACCCAGAAAGAGTCAGCATGGTAGGGTATATCAATTCTTGGAAAAATGCACTGATGTACAGATGGTTCCATAAGCCCTCATTCATGTATCTGGAAAAAAGACTTGGATTTTAGGGACCACCTATTCAAATCAGTTTGAAATCTTCACTGACCATTTTGCATACGCAGCCACTAGTGCTTGGCAGAAAACACCACCACATATTTATTATAAGAAATATTCAGAAGCCAATCTACTTTTTAAAATCAGGGTGCTTTTGGAATGATTCAGATCAAAATACTTTTTCCAAGCACAGGAAATAAAAACTCTGTGATAGCCATCTGCTCCTAAGCTGCAAAACACAGAGGTGAAGAAAGCCTAAGCAGTAGTCTGAATGCCAGTCTTACTGAAACGAGTACTTAGCAAAAAATCTGGGTAAAGTCATATGTGACGCACAACTTAATTTAGGGCTTGGTTCTATAGTATAGTACATTCTGCATGCTGTTTCTGGTGCCACTTATTCCCAATTAAATTGCATTACTTCTGACCCTTGTAGGACTGGGTCCTACCTTTCTGGATTTGAAAATTGTATTTCCAGTGCAGATGAATCCTTGAAGCAAAATCCAGAACCTAGGATGTATTGTGTCCAGTTCCCGTCTGTTTCAGTCTTGGGAAATGCTAGCTCACGCAATGCAACTGGAGAAACAAGTTAGAAGAAGAGGTGCTTCCTGAGGTAACTGTTTTCATGTAGAGCTTGGCAGATTAAAAGCACCACTTTGAATTAATTTGGAATTCGGTCATAGAGTGAGCTAATAGAGCTCCAAATGGGTTATACCTGTACCTACTCAGTTGTCACAAACAGATGTTGCTGCTTACTCAGAAGAAAGGTGTTGGTGCAAAAAGCGACAAGGACAAGCATGGAGGCACAGATTCTGGAAAGGTTACAAAGAAGCAAAGGGAAACATATGAGATTGGTGCTATTTGCAGTTTTCCACATACTTTTTTGCTTATGGCTAGAGAATGCATGAGGTTGGCAGGGTCCTAGTTTGAAGGCTAAACTGCCTCAGGTAAAGCTTCTAAAGATTTTGCTGAAGGAAGTCACCAGGACTTGGCTGTGTTTAAACTGCTTACTTACTTCAGGAGCCCTTCAGAAAGCATCTATAACTGTATATGTTTTGCAAGTGCCAAGAGATAAGATCATTTTGGCAGAAACTTTCACGAGTTCTCAGAGATACAATCAGACAAAAACTTCATTCAAGCTCTGATGTATGCATCTTAACAGATGTGTCCAAACTCAAAGGAATCCCATGGGAACAGTGCAACTGAATCTCTTTGTCTCTATTGATAGTTAAAAGAGTTATTCTTAGACACTGGATGGTCCATCTGTGAAGGAATTTGTTCCAGACAAGGGAAAAGCAACATCTTTGCAAAGAGCTTCTATGGGACTGAGAGGCAGGTTGGACAATCATTGGGAAAACTGCTGAAGCAATTTGTATGATTTTAGAGAACACAGGATTCTTGCAAAGACCTGAGATTCTGGTAGAGCATGAAAGTTGAGAAGGAGAGTGAGGTGTGGATAATTTTTTTTTTTAAATCCATGAAACAATCATTGGCAAGACACTGAGATGGAGGAGGATTTTCTAAAGTTGTGTTTTAGCAAGGGACCAGGGAGTTTTTATGCAATAGAATGCACTTTATAAACACTGTTGGTGATGGACCACATCGGAACCCTTTGTCCATACATGCTCAAGTGGTGTGGCTGACTTGGTCCAATGCCAGCATTTTTTAGCTTTCACAGGGATAGGAACTTTAAGGCAGTCTGTTTTCTTTTTCTCCTTCTAAGTTTTGATTGCTGTAGCTCGATAGCCTTCCAGGATAATGGGGAAAGGCAGAGAGGGAACTTCACAAGGTTCCTGAACTCCACAGAGCACTGAGAGTGGATGTGGAAACTCTGAGTTTTCATTTTCTTGAGTAGCTAGAGGGACCTACCATTCCCTTCCCATGAACCAACAAGTTTGATTTGCCTGGGGCTGATACAGAGGCTAGATGGATCTGGAGGTGGTCTGGCCTCATCTTTCTGTTTTAGGTTTCCTGTATTTCTCTTTGAGGTTCTGTGGCAGGAAGAGAAATGTTACATGCCCTTATGGTCTTCCCTCTGCCTGGGGAAATTTGTGGCTGTGATCCCCTAGGAACTGCTCTGGAGCTTTCAAATGATCTTCACTCTCAGAGGGGATGAGGGGGGCCCCGATTCTACCAGCTTCCTTGTTTTCAGAGGCAGGCAGTATGTCAATACTCATTTCATCTGTATTTTTGCTAATCTATGTATGGTATGTGTTAGCTAATGCTGAATATCTTTAGGTTGATTTTGGTGACCTAAGAAATTATGTATGTTTAGATACTTATTTTAGATGATACAATAATAATGATACAGGCCTTTTCTGTAGCAAGGTAAACTGAAAGCAAGGACAGCCGTAGTTCTGAAATGCTGACGTCATGACACTTAATTACACTTCCGTCTTGCAGAACATTTGAAATTTTGTTTAGTAAATGCTTCTCTTTTTAACAGCCATAAGTGGTTTCTATGTCCTATAGGTTTATATTTCAGTTTGTAAGATTATCAAATATCAGCCAGGAATGACTTGTGTTTTCATAGAAGCAGATAGATGTTGCTTGAATCATGTAGAGACAGAAGTAAGTGCAAGCACAGGTGTGTAAAACTATAAGCTGAGCTCACCCTGCCTCTATTGAAAAAGCCATCACAATACACAGAAGAATTGGTGGTGTAAAATGTTGTACTACTGGTAAGAACTGATCTGTATATTCCTAATCAGTACACTAAGTGAGTTTTGTCAGGTTGGTCTCTCGGGCTTTTCTTCTCATGAGAAATGACTAATAGCATATGGTACTTCAGTTATGAAGTCAGTGAGTATGTTTTCAGAAGCTACTGTGGAACTTTGGAGCCTAAGTTTCACTGATGCATAAGTCACATTTATAACACAGAGATGCTTTTGAAAATTTGTCTAATTATCCTAAATGTTGATTCTCTTATTTGATGACCCTGTAATACTGGCTTGATTCTAGGTTGCCAATTCTTGTTGTATTCAGTGCTTTTCTTACTGCTCTCTATTTAGAGAACTCTCAGTGATAACATGCGTGATTTCAGCTTTGGTTTGAAACAGCTGCACAAGTTTCTAGCTTTCGTGATTTCAGGGGAGAACTTGAAGACACGTCCCCAGTGTATCTATTCTTTCTAAGTACCAGGGAAAAGGATAAAAAGTCATACTGCTTTTTACAGTTCCACAGCTTCCAGTCTTAAGATCTTGAGGTGACCGAGTTGATAATACTGTGATATTTCTGTTTGTAAGTCACGCTGCAGCCACCGAGACATGTTGTAGCTGTCCAGTAAGATATCTGCAGTGTTTCTGAGTTTACCTGTTCCTGTCTTCAGAGTCTGCTCCCCATGGATTTTTATTACCGTTAAGTTGTAAGTCTTCTAGCAAATCCTTCCTTTATGTGTTGGATGAGTGTTTCCAACTGCTTCACTCGTGAAATAAGTGACTGATGAATACTATACAACTATCTATCACTGTTCAATGTATTAAGATGTTCTAGTATTCTTTTGTTGTTTGGGGTTTGTTTGTTTGTTTTTAGGGGGGGGGGGGGTTTAATAACAGTCTCCAGAACAGTGCTTTCTGCTTCTCCCCCTTGAGCCAGCTTACCTTCTTCCATCGTCCTCCATTCTGAAAATTAAAGCAATAATGTCAATTCCACTGCAGAATTTCTGTAACCTCTTTGATTACCTTTACTGTTTTCATAGATCAGTAGTCTAGCTAACCTGCTGAGTCTACTACTTTCCTACTTTATCAATCCACGTAATCTACAGCCCTTCTTAGGTACTAGTCATTGCCCTGTATCTGATGTGTTGGAATAATATGTTATTACAGTATTTGTCTTTATACCTTTAGTGTTTTTTTCTTTAAATTTCCTCTTCCTACCTAATCTTTGTTTTACATCTAGCCTGCTGCAGTTTATGCTCGGTTCTATTAGTATCACTCGGGCATGATTTCTATGTTTGGAAGGATACGTTTTCACCTTTAGTGAACTCTTATACCTTGTTATTTAACCATTGTAGAGTTTTCTACTTCCTTATTTTTTTGTTGTTGTCCTTGGATATGCATATGGACTCTAATAAAGTATTATTAAGGTTACCTTCCTGCTGATCTTATGGATTTTAATTCCTTATCTTTTCCTTTCAGACTCTTTCTGACTAACTTCCTCTTCTTTTTTTCCTTTTAATAGGTGTTTCTCCTGAAGTTGCACATACCAAAACTGCCACTTTATATGATCTGCTTGAAGGCTGTCAAACATAATCATGCCAATCACTGTTCTTTCATGTCTTAACCACGCATGTTTTGGCTGTCATCTCCTCTGTCCTAATCGGGTGAAAAGACTAAACCAAATGTACCATTACCCTAATATGGCCTGCAGAGGGACTCATGTAGCAGTCAAACATAAAATATTTTCCAGCATTTGACAGGTGACTCTTATTTGAAGGAAACTAAAGCAACTACATCTACATCTCCTTTTGTCCTACTCTGTGTTGTTAAAACCCTGCATAACTCAGTGCTTACATCTCTCTTGGTTAGTCCTTTGAGTGCTATTGGGAGACACCTTCTATGCTTTGAGAAACATTGACTGGTGCATTAGTTGCCTGGTTTGTTGAAACTATGCAACTCCAAAGTTACAGATGTAAAAGTAGACTTGGTCACCTCCTGTTCTTTTCACCACTGTGATCTGTCTAGCATTGGAGCTTTTTGCTCTTTTCATCTAAGCTTCCATAGTCACTTTCTCCTCCTTTCTCTTGTTTACCTGTGGTAGAATAGCCGTGTAATCTTTGTGCTGTGATCCCACTCAGTAACTTTAGAACAAGGTAGGGCCAGAGCATTATTGGAATGAGAGAAAACCAAAACAATTCTTGTATGGTTCTCAGCTGAACAAAGAGAGCTCTTTCATTCAAAATATTTTTGAAGTGAAGCCTTAACGTAGTACTGGGAGAGGACCTGAAACATAAAACCAAGGTACTGTTTAATACCGCCTACTAAAGTTTATACAGTGTCCTAGGGGGTGCTGTGGGGAAAAATCAATGTATTTCCACAAGACATGTGGTGTTTGATCTACTCCATAGGTGAAAGTCAGTTGTAAGCCATCAGAGTGCCACTAAATGCCTTCATTTGCATCAGGGTATTAGCCTTCTGCAGCCTGGTGCACAGTGGACCACAGCAACGTTTTCTGGCTGACACTGTGTGGTTGGGTTCCCAAGGATGCCAATTATTATTGTTTCTAGAGGGAATGCCATTGCGCCGTCTTTTCATTTACGTTTTCTGTGACTGTTTTCATTGTCCATGGAGTCATTTACAAGGCTAGAATAACATGAGATCTAGTCTTATGTGTCTACCACTCAGGAACTGGAATACAAAGAGAATTCAAGATCTCTAGTTAATCTGTCAGCACAAATAGCTCCTTGAGGAATTAACTGCGCCTATGAAAGAAGGATAAACAAATCCTAGAACCCCTACTCATCCCCGCTTTGTTGCGTTAAACACTGAAAGGATCTCTGCCCGGCTGGGATGCACAATATATACTCTGTATCAATCTGTGACATGTGGTGAAATGCTTCTTCTTGAAAGCCCACAAGAGAGAGGTAGTATAAATTAAGAGTAATCTCACAACAGCTATTTTTGAGTTCTTAACCAGTGAAAATGTAAGTGTAGCAATATTGTGCATCTATTAAAAATCTTGAAAGGCTCTTTATAACTAGATGATAGGAGTGATAACGTGTAATTTATTGATGTTACACAGATAGAGAAAAACCACAAAGTAGCAATTTTTATGTGAAAAGGGGTATGATAGAGGAAATAAAAACAGAGCAAGGGACTTCTCCCCACAGCTTCATGCCTGTGTGTGCAACCATGTCAACTTTAACAAAAATACCTTGTGCTTCGATCCTGTGCAGCATTTCAAAATATTCCCTGTATTCAAAAGTAACACTCACAAATGCTATATCTAAAGTTTTTGGCGAAGTAGAGGGTAGAATATGCCTGAAGGGAGACCTGGGAAATAACTCTCATGCACTGTATTAGTATCACCTGTTGGTGTCTGTATGCTTGTATATGCATGTAATCCCAGGCCCTTTTCCCTGTGGGGGGGAAAAACAAAAGCATTGGAACTGACAATGTACATTTAATGCTACAGATCCATCCAATTGTATCAAGCCACCCATGAATGCTGCATTCTTATTTATTGCCTTCACTTATTATTTTAAAGCGTTTCGCCATACATTCATTTCTCTCCCTGTCAAAACTAAGTAGGTGATTTTGGAAACAAGTCTGCTCGCAGGGATTGCAGAGGTCTCACTGAGGATAGAAAGTTTCCCTGTGGCCTTCAGCATCGTTGACACGAGCATGTGCTGTTTCCCACTGATATTTAAATCTGAATTATAAGCAGGCCTGAACACTCATCGCATAAACTTAAAATAAAGAAGCCACAGTCCAAAATAGTATGAATATCTGTCTCACGATATTTCTAAGTTGAAATATTCACCAAAGCACCCAGTTGTACTAGTGAACAATTACCCTTTCACTAATAGATTAAAAAGATAAATGGGAAAAAAATCACCAAATAAAATCTAGCATTTTCATGTGGGGGCTTTCCTCTACTCAGGGCTGAGGCACAGCCACTGGAAGAGATAAAGGAATCCTTTTCCCAGCCCTGAGGACTGACATTTACAGTTTTTCATCCATCCCTTGTTTCTCCCATCAACTGGTAGTTCTGTGACCAGAACAACATCTTCTACATTGAAAGGCCTTTCTCTGGAAACGTGGGGAGTATAAGCAACACTCTTGCACAGGCATCAGCTCTCTGACAGAAGTCAACCATTTCTGACTGCGCCCTTTTCCTAACAGACTACTACAAACACTCCCTGTAGAGGATTCTAGCTTGAATAGAAACCTTCTAAACAGGTAATTATCTTAAGAGGTTGTAATCTATATTTTCCTTTTAACCAAAGCCCACAGGCTTTCAGACTTACTGTATTTAACCACACTCACACCGATAAGCTTTTCCTCCTTGTCTTTCTGCTGTGGGGAAAAACCTAACAATATAGGGCTAACGTGAAAGAGTTTGTGGAATAGCAATTGTCCCTTTTGGAGACATGTTTTAATATATTTGCACTTACTGTCCTTCTAATTCATTCCTCCCCCAGACTCAGCTCCCACCTCCAAACCCAGCCCCTTCTCCTCCCTAAGCAATGCTTCTCAAGGAGGATATAAGTTTATACAGTCCACCACAGCAAGATGACCAAAAGCAATCCCTGTTCACTTTCCTTATGGGTATTCAGTCTGAAATATGCTATTAGGATGTAAACAAAGGCCCTTAAAGCAGGTGAAGGTATTCTTAATGACTACAGTAAGCTTTTAATCAGGACCATAGAAGAGCAAAATAAATCACCTTGTTTGCCTACATTTACCAAAAAGTTTATTCTTTTTTTTTCAAGAAGTGTCCCTGTATTCCTTGTTTGAGTGGGGAGTGTTCACACCATAACTTCATCAGCATGGCTGGCCCATCTCACCTCTTCCCTGTTCAGTGGCTCTCTTGCTGCAGGCCCACTAGTGCAGCACACCCTCTCAGTAATGGCATCTGGCACTGTGAAGTAAAACTACCAGTAGATGCACCAAGATTTTTAAAAAGCCAAACTGCCTTCAACTTAAAGTCAATTAAAACAGTTGAGCCACACTGGGGCTTGGCAGGATCGTGTGTGAGCTCTCTGGGAACAAGCGAGCGCAGTTGAAACAGTTTTCATGTAGAACATGAAAATGTTCCCTTCTGAAGAAGGGATGAACGCAGCTTCGTTTCTCTTCCTAGGAAATGGTGCCATCATGTGGCCACGTTGTTTTCTCTGTTTCCAATTGGAAGAGGGCAGTTGTACCGTTTTCCTTTACATTTCGAAGAGGAGCATTAAAATGCTATTTGGTGAGCCTGTCTTTTGCTAACGTAAATAGGTTACAGCTGGCCAGGGCACAGGAATTAACACCCTTGTAATGATATGGTCAGCCTGTTGAAATCCCGGTTAATGCAGCTTCGGTGGTTCTTCTGTTAATGTAGTACATGTGGCTTGGAGGGGTTGTAGATACCTGCAGGAGAAGCATCCCCCATCAATGCAGTCTGTGTCTGTGCTAGGAGGAGGATATGATGGCAGGGCTGTAGCAGCAGAGGGTCTGCAGCCAAGGGCTGAGAGAGCAACTGAGAGAAATAGAAATGTGTGTATATGTGTGCCAGTGTTTACAGTGGAGGTATATTGGACTGGACCCCAAATATGTGCCTGGGAATAAAAATGGCTTTTGAATATACCCTCTTTAGTCTAAAGTATCTTTGGAGTTCCTAAAATAGCAAGAATACAAACTGGAGTGAAGGTGGGGAAAGTAAATTCCCTAGCTAAAAATGGAGTATTTCTTTATCTTAAAAATAGCTGAATGTGCTAACACTTTGAAGTCCTTCATCACCAGACTGCTATGAATTGGAGCTAGTTTTCACCTGGTGTTTTACAGTTGTAAGGAGGATGCTTACCATAAAGAGGTATAAAGGAATCAAGGCACTAGAGTAGTGTTGTGGTTTAACCCCAANGTGAGAGGAAAGCTTTATTTTTGTAAGCCTGGAGAACAAAATTTGAGGAGACCTATGGAGTTAATTCTTGATCTTTCTGTAGTCTTCTTTATCCAAGGAATGCAAAACAATTTGTTAAGATTAATGAAGGCAGGCGGTCCTTCTGCAGAATTGGGTGCATGATGCTGTCCTTGTACTACATGTGAAGCAAACTGAGGTACAAACATCTCTGCCTGCATATTGTAGAGCAAACCAGATTAGTGTAGACAGACTCCTTGCGCAGTCTTTCAGGCAAAGCATAGGAAGGCGATTCAGTGTCCACTCCCCAAGTGTATAGGCTGAAATAGAGGCTTTTATGCTGGACATTGGGGATTTATGCCCACTGGATGCAGAAGCAAGTTTATGTACAGAACACCTATGGCTTAGTTTCCAGTTTTGTGTAAAACGGATATCTCATCATTAGGTAGATGCTAAAAAGGACAGGGCAATTAACTGAATAAATCATCCATAGGAAATTTGCTGAACATTCTCTCATCTGCAGAAAAAGCCTGTCTCCTGAACAAAGTTTAAGCAAACTCTTTTCTTATTAGCCATCTACTTGATAAGTTCGCTCCTTGGAGAATAAGGTTGTGTTGGTGTGTGCATGCATTTCTGTCTTTCAAATAAACGTAGTTATTAGACTATGAAATTTAGAGAAGTTTGACAGCTTTCAGAACGCAGTGGTTCTTTCTTCCATAGAGTATATTACTGACACATTAATAGATGTTGTGCTGGTAAAAATACAGTACTTCCTGTTAAATGTAGACTGCTACATATTTTCATTCTAACAACAATCTGGTAGGGTTAGGGCAATTCGTGTAGTGTCATCTGGTGTTTGTTTTGGATAGATATTATAGAAGGAATTACTGATTTTCAAGATGTTCAAGCAGATGATTGGGTGAAAACTCCAGCAAACCTTTAAAGCAACAGAAAGCAAGGGCTGTTCCTGGTCAGATCTCCTGCTGAGGATACAAATGTTCTTCTGTGTTCCTGCAACTCCATACTAGCTTTTCCTCTTGCAGGCCTCTGCTCAGAATGAGGCCAAATATTCAGGAGAATCAGTCTAAGTGAGATTGGCTAAATCGGCCTCTCTAGCATCATTGAGATATACCGAGAAGTCAGCCGCTACCAGAATTTCAGGATTTGAATTCAAGTCACTTCCTTGAGTGGAAAAAATGTTGCTCCACTCAGTTTAGTCCCAGAGAGTTGGAACCTGATGCAGGACTAATTTTGTGTATGGAAACATTAGATATGAATTTTTGCTCTGTTAATCCAGTTTTATTTTAGAGTAACTAACTTGAGACAAACAGGAAATAAAACTTCATCACTAGGAATAAATCAGATCATTGGAGCTGAAGAAAGCACCCATGGTTATGGTGCTAAGTTTGGAACAGGAGACACTAATATATGGAAACGAGAAAACTTCCTATGGAAATTGTGAGGCTATAATAGTTTTCATATGTTGTGATGGAAATGCTGTATTTCCACTGAACTGTCATGTTTATGTAAGAGTTGAGATGTTCATTCCAAATTAAGGATTCTTTACCGAGACATGCCTTTCTTAAGGAAAATCTGTAGAGTTTTGTTTTGATACCAGGGCTTCATTTGCTTGGTTTTATTTATTCTGTAAGGTTTTTAAAGAGTATCATATATGAAGTGTCTCAGGCAATTGTTTGATTCACCTCACTCAGCTACAATACGTTATCCACTTTAGGGCCCTGCATTTTAAGTGAAAGAAGGACAAACTGGATTGAAGAGAGAAGAAGATAAGAATGAGGAAAGTACCTATAACTAGTGAGGGTGATTGGGAGACCTGAGTTTGTATTTTCTAGAAATGATAGGTCTAAAGAAGAAAATTGAGGCACCTTCAAATATATCAGAGAGTGCTATAAAGAGGAAAGTGGTCAGTAGTTCTCTGTGTCTGCTGGAGGAAAGGATGAGTAATTGGTTTCAAAGTTAGATACTAGGAAAACTTTCTTGCTGTAAAGATAGTAGGAGGTCTGTCTGGGGAGGGAGTGGAAATCCCCCACATTGCTGTTTTTTGCAAACAAGTTAGACAAATTTCTGAACAGATAGGATAGGTAAATTGTTCCCATCACAAGGAAATGGAGTAGACTAAGATGACTGTCTGAAGAACCTAATGCATCCTTTTGATACAACCAGGAGGCTGTGGTCATCCAACACTTGGTGTGGAGACCAAGGATTAGAGATTTCCAAAACTACACCTGGAAGAGGAAGAGAGTAGGGAGTAGATGACAGTGCTTGCCTTCAGCAGCAACAGGTTACTTAGGTTTGTGGTGCTGCCAGGAACTAATGGCTGGATCACAGATGCACAGAGAAACAGCTCCAGAAGCAGGAAGAAAGCCTACCCATCCTAACTTCCACGTCTTTGTCTTAGCCCAGGGTGTTCTTCCACCAAGGAGGTGCTTGTCATTTTTCTGATAAGAATATAAAGGTATCATATCCTATATGAGATACAACGCCTCCAACTTTTCTACTGTCTCTCAAAGTGTGTATTCTTTTCAATACAAGGCCTGAGAAGCTTGTCAGGAAGACAGACTAGGTGACAATATCAAGCTAGTTCTAGTTAATCTTGTCTAAGCAGCAGCGAGATGGGTTGCCGAACAATTCTCTAAATGCTACTGCAGAAAAGTGAGTCAAAATCTCTTTATCTGCCTCAGCAAGCCTACCAATTCTCAAGGATATAAGACAGTTATTCTCTTTGCCCCATAAGTAGGACAGCAAGACAGAGCCTTTGGGGTTCACTCTGCTAGTTATTCCTGTGAAAGACCACACACTAAGTTTCCAAAAAGAGCTTGGATTCCAGCATCCTAGGCAGTGTTGCTTCAGGTGAAGGCTATGCACAGAGCTACTGCTGAGTTACAGTAGCTGTGGTGGTTTCAGCATAACTGTGTTTCTAGAAATGGTAGTCATTACTGTGCAATGAGCTTTGAGATACTGTGATTTTAAAGGACACTAGAGAAAATCAAATTCTGTCATATCTTTCAGTTCTGAGCATTAAAACTGTAAGCATTGGCTTTGCTGAAAGGGACATCTAGTGGCTGTACAAAAAAAAACTTTACTAAATACATTTTTAAATGTACAATGTAGCCATTTGTGTGTGGTCTGCAGTCTTCAGTATTCCATACATCTTTGTAGCTCTACTACATCATGTGTTTGCTGAGATCATTTTTTATGCTTTCAGCAAACAAAAAAAGCACCTTTGCGAGCCACACCTTTCTAGCTTTCTGTATGGTAGCTTTGGCAAATGGAAAACTGCCTTCAAGCCATGCTTGATATACCTCACTGCTGCACTTCCACATTTTCTATAGCATCTTCCAGGAGTCCTTTGCCTCCTGTTTCCTTCTGCCATTGCCTTCCCCTTTGGTACTGTACTTGGAGAGGCTGTCATTGTTATTGTCATGGTAAAATCTACTTTCTTTTGAATGCCCATAGCATAAAAGTCAGCGGGAGGGGTGGATGGGATTCAGGGAAACACTAATCTAAGCGCTCAGTCATGTATTACACAACAAAAGTTTTTTCCTTTCCCATCCACGTTGTGCTCCTTCTTACTGGTTGAGGATGAATTCCATGCATGTTTCTGTGAATAGCCTGACAGTTTAATCGGTACATTTGCATATGGGCAAACGGAGCTTTTTTCAAAGTTGCACAGTAATATGTTTCACCTTTATGCCATGCCAGCTTCAAATTGCATCCCAGGAGGATTGCAAATGTGTGTAATCTGTGCAGTTGTCTGGGCTTCTTTTCTTTTCCTTTTTGCTGTTTTTTTCTTTTTTTCTTTTTTTTTTTTTTTTGAACTGGCAAACGCCTATTCATTGCCCATCTGGGTAAGAATGACCTTTGCATTTTCACACCCATTCTTTCCTATATGGTTTGTGAATACCCCTCCAATGAGAACTTGCTTCACAGAAAGGGGACAAAACCATTTTACAGGAGTTTCTCAGAATAAGTCCATTGGGATCTCTACATCATGTTTACTGGAGGAAAAAAAGGGGGGGGTACTTAACAAAGGCCACTTGAATTTCACAGAAAGGTTCCCACTGTCTCGAGTTTAAAAGAGTGGCAGGCCTGAGAAGAGCCTGAGACAGCAGTCTTTTTCCTGAGCCAGGCATTCTGTACAGTGACAAGTAGGTGAGTGTGCGCGTGTGTAGCTGGGTCTTGTGAAGAGCTGACACACTTTGTGGCTTGTCCAAGGCTCTAGTAGTCTTTGTCAGAATGTGGCATTTACTTTAGAATCAAACATGCGCTGGCAAGTCCACCTTTTATGGGGAGTATCACCTTTGGACTTTAAGCTTAGAAAAGCATACAGTAAGGGACAACCACAAAACTTGAATCTGGAGAGTTTCCTGCAGAGAGAGAGAGGAGCTGCATGGGACAGTGGGGTTTGCTACAGACCGATCTCTGGAATTTGTTAAAGCTGACTTTTACTGCTGTGGTTTGTGTAGTAGTGTCTCTGACACTATTGCAAATTATTTGGTTACCTGTACTTTGGATGGGTATGGTTTTCAGTGTTGAATGTCAAGGAAGGTGGCCTAGAAGAAACATCCTCAAAATCTGTATTACCTTTTTTTACCATTTGTTATGTGTCTCTTCTACCTACCCCTCTTGTTTTATCCTTAAGGAGTGACTTTCAGTTGTTTCTCGGTTGAAGAAGCGGTAGATGTTCCAATTTCATTTGAAGAAGTAAAGAATTGAGGAGAGGATTTTTTTAAAGGAAACTCTGTTATACCATAGCAACCAAAACATACTCCATGCCATTTATGAAGTGAGTTAATTGACTTTCAGACCAGTTCTTATACCTCAAGGTGCATCCTAGGTCAGTTCTTAGAGGAGAGCTATTCACATCACTCTCAAACGCATACAAACCTCTTTTCTTTAGCTTTGATTAACACCAGCTGGCTATTTTCATCATTAGCTGAAGACCAAATACATTGTGGCTACACAACTCTTCCTTCCCACAGCCAGGACCTGAGAAAGACTGCTGAAACTTACAGGTGAACACTGCCCTTCCTCCTTTCTGTACATGATTTGTGGATAAGTGGCAGAATTCACTTTTCCAAGAAATCATCCGGTCTCGTGGTGCACATTACACCTTTCCAGAAAGTAGTTATCCTGAGGATGCATTTTTTCAGAGTTCTACTCACAAAATTCATTTTCTCTGCCAAGGTGCATAGGAACAACATAGATGTCTTTGCACCTGCTCAACTCAAGAGACCTGTCCTGCTCTGGTACGTGTGGAATATTCCACCTTGTGCATGTGCGAGGCAGGATTTTTGGTTTACTGAGTTAGACTGCTGCATATTTCCTCTTATTATCAAATACCTCATTTGACAAAGCAGAACACAAACGAGGTCATCCCCTTTTCCAGAAGCACATCTTAAAGACATGTTAGCGTGAAAAGGGAGCCCTAGGGTCAAAACAAGTAGTGATTGATACTGATGGAAGATTTCTAGCATACTGATAAGCAACCAGTCAAAGGGAGATGCAGATAAATGGGTAGCTATGCAGTCACTTGCTGTGGCCTACAGTAGGTCTTGAAAAGAGGCGTCGCCTATTTATCATTAATTTCCCCCTTCTGTTTCCCCACCAGTACAAAGCTTTTGCCAAATTTTCTTCCTTTTAGATCAAGGATTCTGACTTTTTATGTAAATACATTTTGAATCCTCGTGTAATCTGACATGTTGGGAAGGGAAGCCTCTGGAACTGCCCTGGAGGCCACTGGTGAATGACACTATCTGAAAGGATGAGAGAATACATCTCCTCCATACATTTTATTTTTGTAACAATAGTTGCAGTGCCCTTGAAGGAAAGTCTCCCAGTTTCCAAGATGTTTTTCCAGTCCCATGATCAGTCTCGTCAGAGGAGGAAACTCAGGTTTCCCAGCAGAGCTTATGAATAAGACAGATTCCATTATACTGTTACTGGTTTCCTCCTTGTTTCTGCTATGTGAGCATCCCCCCAGTGCTCTAATCTCAGTGGAAAGTAGTACCCTTCTGATACTGGCTGGTTTATATCTGTTAACATCAGACTTCTTCAGACAGCTTGGCCCCATCAGGATTTCCAATTCCTGACCTTTGTGCTTCCCTTCTATCATTCAGCTACATCAGAGAATTAAAATAACCACCTGTGTCCAAGGTGGTTTCTCTTTGAACCACCAGAATAGAGGGTGCTTGAGGTGTCAGCAGTGGGTGAACAGAAGGAAAAGGCAGAGCAGGGAGGATGCTACATTTTCCTGCAAATTGCAGTGCATAGTGTTCTACTGCCTCTGTAAGAGATGTAAAGCACCCTTTAGGCTGGAGCAGAGGGACTTTGTTGGGCTAAAAGTCATGTATATGAAACCGCTTTCAGTGCCATTTATTTGCTCTGTATATTTCTGTTAAAACAGACAGTGACAATAAGCCGGTTTAATTTACTCATGCTTCTCTACCAAATTTCACTTTTGGATTCTCACACATTAACAAGTAATTCTGGCAAGCAGTGTTGTAGCTTTGGTAGGAATCTTTAAGATACAGTGCCTGTAATACTAGTGGTGGTTTTGTATTACTTTTCTCTGCATACTTTTCTGGGAACGAAGGTGACACATGTACTACAAATGCTAAGAGAAAGAAATTATTAATAATGTTTTATTTGTTTACCATTCAAAGGGCAGTTGGTTCTTCATAGTTAAAAGGTGAAACCGTAGTTTCTGCCCATCAAAATCTAAATAGACAAAAAAATAGTAAAAAACAGGAAAGGAAATGAAAAAGCATTAAAACCAAAGCAAGCAAGATGGAGATAGGGAAAAGTGGATCGAGAGATTAAGAAGTTACTTTTTAGTCACTTGTAAAAGTTAATTTTGAAGGATATGTTGGCTCTGTACCTGAATTGGTTAGGTACTTTTCTAAACTGTTCTCTGTTTAGATTATTCAGACAAACTGAGACAAAGTCTTCCTTAGAGTAAATGTCTGTAATTTTCCAGTTTCTGTCAAGTAAATAACAGCAGGAGAACATTTGTTTTTATATGATGGCATTCTGGTGCCAGTCAGAACTTGGGATATGCTAAAAATGAAGGGGACAGCTCATGTTAACTTTTTGCTTTGGGTTCTTACAGAGGACTGTTTGTCACTATTCAATAGCAAATGTTCTAAACCACAACCCCAGACAAAACTGTGCGTGGGATTTTAGGAACATTTACAGCCTAAATCTTGAACCAGATTTGGAATTTACAAAGTCACTGCCAGTTTTTTTGGTAGAAGTAACTGTACTGTAAAACACAGGATCCAGATTCCTTAAAATGCCAATCTAGATACAAATCACATTTTCATATAGACTCTTTACATTAGCAATTTGGTGTAAAGGGTCATTTAAGTAAGAATCTGATCTTTTTTGGCATGGGTCCACATCTAAACAGCCTAAAATCCAGCTTTAATACATGTGCTCAGTGTTTACAATTGGCTGGCTCTAGGCTTTTTAAAGCCAGATAAACTGATAGGAAGTCCAGGGCCCAGGAATGTGGTTGGAATTTAGGCCCAGCTACACCTGTCTTTGTCTGGTTTTGTCCAAAAATTCAGGACTTGAACTTCTGCAAATGAGTTGCAAAGCTTACTTCTAGCGTTACAGAGATGATGTCTTCTTATTAGTGCCTTTGTATGTGATTTTCACAGTATAGTCTGTTTTGTTTACCCAGTGGGCAGTTACCTTCGCCAGTGCCCTGACTGTGGCTCTGCAGAGGACAAGGCTCAGTCTGTTCTTTCTTTTTTTTTTTTTTTTTTTTTTGTCACCCGCTTTGCTACAGGTAACATCAGTTGCAAGGGGATGACAGAGCGCATTCACAGCATCAACCTTCACAACTTCAGCAATTCTGTGCTCGAGACCCTCAACGAGCAGCGCAACCGTGGCCACTTCTGTGACGTGACGGTCCGCATCCACGGGAGCATGCTACGCGCCCACCGTTGTGTGCTGGCGGCTGGCAGCCCCTTCTTCCAGGACAAGCTGCTGCTGGGCTACAGCGACATCGAGATCCCCTCGGTGGTGTCAGTCCAGTCTGTGCAAAAGCTCATTGACTTCATGTACAGCGGGGTGCTGCGGGTCTCACAGTCGGAGGCCCTCCAAATCCTCACAGCTGCCAGCATCCTGCAGATCAAGACTGTGATTGATGAGTGCACAAGGATTGTCTCGCAAAATGTGGGAGAGGTCTACCCGGTGATTCAGGATTCTGGCCAGGAGACACCCAGGGGAACACCCGAATCAGGCACCTCGGGGCAGAGCACTGACACAGAGTCTGGCTACCTGCAGAGCCATTCGCAGCACAGTGTGGACAGGATCTATTCAGCCCTCTATGCCTGTTCCATGCAAAATGGCAGTGGGGAACGCTCCTTTTACAGTGGAGCTGTGGTCAGCCACCATGAAACAGCCCTGGGGCTCCCCAGGGACCATCACATGGAAGACCCCAGCTGGATTACCCGGATCCACGAACGATCGCAACAGATGGAGCGGTACCTCTCTACCACTCCAGAGACCACACACTGCCGCAAGCAACCACGCCCTGTCCGAATTCAAACCCTGATGGGCAACATCCATATTAAGCAGGAGATGGAGGATGACTATGACTACTATGGCCAACAAAGGGTGCAGATCCTTGAGCGCAATGAGTCTGAGGAGTGCACAGAGGACACTGACCAAGCAGAAGGCACTGAGAGTGAGCCCAAAGGGGAGAGTTTTGACTCGGGAGTCAGTTCCTCCATTGGCACTGAGCCCGATTCCATGGAGCAGCAGTTTATGGCTGGTCTGGGACGTGATGGGCAGCAAGAACCTTCTCAAGCAGATCAAAATGATGTCCCTGCTGATGGCAGTCAGCCGCAGCAGCAGCAGCAGCATGTAGATGCCAACTCTTCCTCGCCAGAGAGAAGCAATGACGTTGAAATGGACAGCAAAGTGCTCGCAGTCAATAACGGCACCGAAAAGGGGGCTCTGCAGCCTTCTGTCAACACAACTGTTGCCCAACCATTGCCAACCACACAGATCTACTTACGCCAGACAGAAACCCTCACCAGCAATCTGAGGATGCCACTGACTCTGACCAGCAACACTCAGGTCATTGGCACAGCTGGCAACACCTACCTGCCTGCCCTTTTCACTACACAGTCTGCTGGCAGTGGCCCTAAGCCTTTTCTCTTCAGCCTGCCCCAGCCTTTAGCTGGCCAACAGACACAGTTTGTGACAGTGTCCCAGCCTGGCCTGTCAACCTTTACTGCCCAGCTGCCAGCCCCACAGCCCTTGGCCCCATCTGCGGGCCACAGCACAGCAGGTGGGCAAGGCGAAAAAAAGCCTTACGAGTGCACTCTCTGTAACAAGACTTTCACCGCCAAACAGAACTACGTCAAGCACATGTTTGTACACACAGGTAAGAGTACATCCCTTTGGCTTATACACAAAGCCAGAGAAAGTCCTTGACACACATGGAGTTAGATTCTGTTTCCCAACCTGCCAGCCCCCAGCACAAACAGGAGGGAGAGGTTATCCAGGGAGCTGGTATCACTGAACACTTTCTGAGCTTACTGCACTAAAGTTGAGCTCCTGCAGAAATGTATAGGTCCCTTATAGGGGCCTAACTGTGCATGGTGCAGGAACAACCTCATTTTACTTGGAGTAAAATGTGTCCTGAACACATCCAAGGAAATGGTAAGCATTTGTTGTCTTCTGCAAGCTGACCAGGCAACATTAAGTAGAAATGTCATGAGTAAACTGCAATTAAGTCATTAAAGAAAAACTGTATCTATTAAGAACAGGCATCCCCCTGTAAATTTTACAACTACGGAGTTTAAGCTCAGGTGATGATGATTGGCATGAGTTTAAGGCAAGTTCATTCCTGGAGTTGCAGCAGTAGGTCCAGGCCTGGGTATTACACACACTGCTACATATTTTCTAAATCTCACAGATTCCTATAAGAAACTAAATCTAGAGTTTTTTCAGGAAGTTTTTCTGTACTTCACTGAGGCTGATTGCTGTAATCTCCTGTCTCTTGGTAAGTCAGGTGTTTCACTGGCTGTGAGTACAGAAACATAGGGCTCAGTTAGAAAAATTTAAAATAATTTATGTAGAACACAACATGAGCACCCTTGTGGTTTAAAAATGCAGCTGCTTAGTATATGGTCTTTTGAGAGGATACAGGTAACCGTATTTACTACTGAGCCAAAACTGCCTTTTCTAGCTTTGTCAAATTATGATGCTTGAAAGCAAGGAAATATATGTATCTTACACGGAGAAGCTACCCTGGGTTCAGGACTAAATTTTGCTTGCTTTAGTCCTTGGCTCATTTGGATGTTGGAGAGAAATTCAAGTTTAAAGAAAGAGTAAGTATTTCTCTCACCAAGCAGTGGTTTTGTGAACACCAGATCTTAAAATAAATGCTGGGTTTGTGATACATGGAGTAGAACCTGGAGAAATTGCCCAAGGTATGGGAGGAATGTAAGTCATGCCTCCCCGTTGTATCCAATAGATTTTACTTCCATGTGCATATATAAACTTTTAACTTCTATTTACCTGTAATTATCACTTAAATGAAAAATTCCTCTAGACATCTAAGGGAGACACGTATATGTACAGAAAGGTCAACTTCTCAGGACTGGTACAAAATGATGATTGCAAGGATCAAGAATCCTGAATCCCAAGATTACCCTTTGTGTCTGTTTATGTTCTCCATCTTTCTGGTGTGGATGAGTAGCTAAAATACTATGTAGATAGTGTTGTGTTATTCAGAAAAATATCCCCTTCAGAACGCAGTGAAATATGTCTGCCTGCGTCCTTGTTCTAAAAGCTAGAAAGGCTTTTCACAAATAGCTTCACTGAGATTAGGTGCTTTATTTCCTCTACCCCCAGCTGTGCACTGCATTTGGTATTTGGGGTCAGATAAAGAACAATATTGGAAGACCTGACCTAAAATATTCCTACCTACTACACGTAAAATCAACCGAAGAAATTTATAGGCATCTCCAATCACAAACTAATATTTTGTTTGTGTGGGTTTGCTAATGCCCAAAATAATAAACTGTGGTGTCAAGGAGAAATTTGGGTAGATAAAGGAGTTCAAAGTTCATTTAGCAACAAACTGGCTTCTGGGGTTCTCTGTTCTCCTGGGAGAATAAATGCACCTTAACCAACAGAGAGCGGGGCTTCAGAAAACCCTTCTGAAAATAACCTTTATATGTACAGCCTCAGAGAAAGTATGTCTGCTACCTTGTCTAGTGCTGGACAGGATCATTATGAAAACTGAGACAGCTGTTCCCACTGTCAGGGTGACTTTCCTCAGCCCTGTCAAAAGAAGCCTGGCAAAGTGGCTCTGGAAAAGATCTATAGAAAAAGGGAAAGACTTGGGAGATGCAAATGTTTGAATTATTCTTGCTGTTTGGAGGGCTCACAAGGGAAACCATGGAGGAGTCTAATCATAAACCAGAATTCAACAACCTAAAAGCCTCCAAGTTTCTGTATGGTTTTATGCTTCCGAAAACTACGCTCTGTTGTAGCTTCCATGCAACGGAAACCTACCTTCCTTTCTTCTTTCACATGGACACAAACATACTAGAGATGGGTATTTTTCCGTGTTCCCTGCACACTGGCTTTAATGTATCCCACAGTGTTGTTCTCCAAGACAGGCAGTGTTGCGGAAATACAGTGCTAGAATGCATGCAGTGTCCATGCACCTTATAAGCCATCATTGCCTTCTCCTACATATCACGCTGTGATTAATATTAGATAACTGTCCCACATTGCTGTCTAAAACTGGCCAAATGTGAAATAAAGAACCAAAAGGAGGAACATGCACATTTAATTCACTGAGCAAAGGTTTCTCTGGCTTCTAGATGAAGAATCCTGGGAATAAAGAATCTACAGTGCTTACTTAGGAAGCACATACATTTGCATACAAAAAAGAAACCTAAAAAATTTTGAGATTCTTAGGAGAGAAGAAATCCCAGGAAGGTTTTGAAGCTAAGGCTAGAAAGCCAGAACCCAGTGTGTCTTAGAAGCACATGCAAGCAAAAGTTAGGGTGTTTTTATAGCAGAGTCTTAACAGTGTCTAGAGCAGAAGAGACTGACTTATTACAAACTCTGGGACATATATTGCCTAAGGCAAAAATAAGCATTGTAAATATAATCAGTCTCTTGTAAATTAATCAGACATTATTATAATTGACATACTATCATTTTCCACATAACATGTATCGTGCATATTGGCCTGAGTACACTCAACACGCTACTATGTTCAGCAAAGCCAGCAGGAAAGTAAGGACTTGGCATGTTTTGACCAAGCGTCTTTCACCAAGGAGGGACAAACTTATCATTGGTGCAAGGAAGAGCAGCATGTGGATTTCATTCACTGATCTCACCGACATATGTGCAAACTGTGAAATAAAAAGAAACAAAGAGACTCAGGGGAGATAAAAAAGTAGGTCCTTCCCATCCAATCCATATTAATTATCTCCTTGTAAAATTGAATATAAGTAATGTATTGTAATCTCACTATACAAAGAGTAAATGATATGTTATTACCACAGGCGTGTGGTGGTCCCTGAAGATTGACTCTTCAGGATTTAAAACAGTGCCAGACAGATTGTAAAAAGGAGGAAGCAGGATGTCTGCAGGAGAAAAGCATCTCTGCTAGAGGGGGAAATTGCAGAGTGACCAAAGGAAAATAATTTTTCAGTCAGTGAAAGAGAGGATCGTTTTGATTGTTACAGAGCTATAGTACCATCTCTCTCCTTGACAGCTTTGGGGATGATGAATTACCACACCTGAAACATACCACAAGTGATTCAGGAAACAAATTAAAAAGCAGCTTTTGATGGGGCATTCAGGGTGTTGGGTATTGTCTACATTATCAATACAGCAACATATCATGAAAATGTTGCCTGATACCATGAAACATGAGGCTGCGGCATTGTCTCCCAGAAGAGGCCTGATGAATTAAGGGTAGTCTGGACAAACCATTCGTATGTGCTCAGCTAAATATTTTTTCAGTTCATCCTTGTAGTCACTGGTTTGTCTGTATATGATTAGAGTTCACTTACATGAGTTGCCAGACTCAGTTTTGCAACAGCCCTGGGCACACAAGGCAATGTGGTAGATGACATAAGTATTTTATATCTCTGGTTCACCTGATAAGGTGTTTTGTTTAATTGGCAGTCAAGTCATTTAAATTTCTTGTCTGTTACCCTGGAAGTTTATCTGTTAGGTTGCCCTTTGCATAGTACTGGCTGGCCTAGGCAATTCTGTGTACTGAGGTTCCCTTTCAGTTACTCTTCATGCTTCAGCTATGAGATTTGACCAGAAAAAGGGGCGACAAATGTAAGCTTCTTATAAAGCGTTGGATTCCTTTGGCAATATCTAGCATTTCTCTTCTGAGAAATTTAAAGCAGTTTGACAAAAACAAGTGTATTACAGATCAGCTATCTAGTAATCACTGGCTTTGTCCATGCTTTTATTGCATACAGGTGGGGGGATGGAGGCACTGAAAGGTAAACTTACTTGACTAAGACCTGTCTTAGAAATGAGTGCAAGGAGCGAGGCAGGAGCATAGGCAGGAGAGGCTGTGCTGTTGAAGCTGGGGGTAGATGCCAGGACATTTTAACTCTAGTCCTGTCTTTGTCAGTGCCTACTATATGAACTTGAAGAAATCACCTGAGCTCCTTTTTTTACTGTATGTGGATTGGGAATACCTACAGCCACCTTTGTAAAGTGTTTTGAAACCTCTGGTTGCAACAGATGTTGTGTATCAAAACGTGCTTATTAACAGAATTCCTCTTTCTTAGCCAGAGCACCTCTCCAAAGGCCCCCATCAGACTTAGAGTTACTTTATTGCAGAGTTGTACTGAGCTCGTTTAATTTTATTATCTTTTTTTGTCTGTTTTTCTTTCTCTCTCTCTCTCATTGGTAATGGGCAGGTGAGAAACCCCACCAATGCAGCATCTGTTGGCGCTCCTTCTCTTTAAAGGATTACCTAATCAAACACATGGTGACGCACACTGGTGTGAGGGCGTACCAATGCAGTATCTGCAACAAGCGGTTCACCCAGAAGAGCTCCCTTAATGTGCACATGCGCCTCCACCGTGGGGAGAAGTCCTACGAGTGCTACATCTGCAAGAAGAAGTTCTCCCACAAGACCCTGCTGGAGAGGCATGTGGCTCTGCACAGTGCCACCAACGGCACACCTGGAGCCACCGGCACTGGTGCAAGGGCTGTCCCTGCCGGGGTGGTGGCCTGCACGGAGGGGACCACGTACGTCTGCTCTGTCTGTCCGGCTAAGTTTGACCAAATCGAGCATTTCAACGACCACATGAGGATGCATGTGTCAGATGGATAAGTAGAATCTCTCTCTCTCTCTTTGTTATGAACAAAAAAATAGAAACAACAAAAAAAGCTATGGCACTAGAATTTAAGAAATGATTTTTGTTTCATTTTTACCTTTATTTTCCTCCTTTTTTTGGGTTCATTTCGTTTTGTTGTTTTTGTACTACATGAAGAACTGTTTTTTGCCTGCTGGTACATTACATTTCCGGAGGCTGGGTGAATAATAATTTTCCCAGCCTCCCTCGGATGGTGGCCTTAAGGCCAGGTAGTGCTTCATGAGCTCCACTGGTTGGATCTCTAGCTACTGGCCTCTAAATACAACCCTTCTTTACTACAAAAAACAAACAAACAAAAAACCACAAAAAAATAAAAAAACAGACAGAAAAAATAAAAAAAAAACAATTTCTTTTTTCTCACTTGTGAAGAGCACTACAAAAAAAAGAAACAAAACAAAATATATTACAAATCTACAAGGCCTACTGTCGTTATAAGTACACCGCTCACAGTGTTTCAATGGACATAATTCACAATGCTGACCGCTTTTGGACTTCACAGTATCCAGTTAGAACTGTGGAATATTTTGCTTCTGGTTGAGCAGCAACCAGAGGAAACAAGGCCCTGCTGGTTTCCACCACGTGTCTGCTTTCTCACACACACACGCATCCACAAACACACGAAAGGGCTGAGGGGAGTGCAAGGCAGTGTGGCTTGGATAGTGTGGAGTCCCTGCAGGGTGAGGAAAAAGAATCAGAGGTTCCTCACCTGGATTCTGCTCCATCCCACGCTCTCTGGCGCACCCTCCCCGCTGCTTTTCCCATACCACCACCACCACCTTACAGCAGAAACCAAGAAGATTCAGACAACGAGCAACGGTGGCTTTTTTGTAATTTATTCAGTGTCTTCGCTGAGCCCAGGGCCTCAGCACAATCAAGAGGGACTTTCACAGAAGGCAAAGAGAAACACAGAGGAAAAATCAAAGATATCAGAGGTTGCAACCTATGGATCTAGGTACAAGAGAAGGGTTAGTTCCCACAATCTTTGCAAAAAAAAAAAAAAAATTGCATCAGGATTTATTCTTGTGGAAGAAAGAGGAATAGACGGTGGGTGGGGAGGGGAATAATAATTAAAAAAAAGAGTTCTTGGGACTTTTTTAATTCAAAATTTTATAGAGGGGCAAAAGTGACGTTTACCAGATAGAATGCTGATTTTTTTAATATATTTACAACAGTATTTGTGTAAAAAAAANTAACCTGCTTCCAGATAGAGGGGGGGAGGGGAGATGATCTTGATTTTTATTTTAAAAAAGAGGAAGGATGTTTCTTAATTTTCTTTTCTAGTATTATTCTCTCTCTCTCTNTGTTAAAAGTAATTTTTCTTTGTTTTCTTTTTTTGTTTTGCATACACTGCCACTAATATCTTCTCTTTTATTATATATATGAATATATATAAAAATATATATTTTAT
>VZTL01015178.1:42819-56937 GCA_013400535.1 Scopus umbretta
TAAATTGAGACTGTTGAGGTTAGCTAACCTGCTTCCAGATAGAGGGGGGGAGGGGAGATGATCTTGATTTTTATTTTAAAAAAGAGGAAGGATGTTTCTTAATTTTCTTTTCTAGTATTATTCTCTCTCTCTCTCTTTTCTAATGGAATCAAGAATTACCTGGGTCGATGAGGGGCTCTGTGAAGTCATCTGTGAGATTATCTGCTAGAGTTTGTGCATCCTGCAGTATCATTTGAACTGCTACTTTGTTTTTTAATTACGTGGTTCTCTTTTTGGCTCTTACCAAGGTTCTGTTTTTTCTTTCTTTGGTTCCATCTCAGAATTTATTTCTGCTGAAGGGCGGTTCCTTTGGAGAAAAAGATTTTTCTAGTAATGTTCCCTTGGTTTGGGGGATGATAGAATCTGTAGTCTTTTCTTTCTTCTTATTTGAAAAAGTAATGATGGTTTTAGAAGTGTGTAATAACTAGGATTTCCCTTCTTTTTGGTCACTGGACAAGAATTAATCTGCTGTATTGTTCTCTCATCCCTGCCTTGCTCGGTAGAGAGCTTCCATATTTGTGGGGGAATCTGATCCTGCCCCTGGTAATTTGTGCTGATGCCAAAATAACTTAAAATGTTACCATTGCAAATAATCTTCCCTTCTTCATTTGCAAAAACATCTCACTGAAGGGCCACATCCCGCATTCTCTGCATTTGCGAAGCTATGCAAGGAATGTAGGATCAGTGTGAAAGATTGATTCCTGATCTGCATATATATGTTGGTGTTTTGTATTTTGTTTTATTGTGTTTGGGCTGGTGTTCTCCTTAGTCGTCTTCTGTGTATCTGTGTGAGAATTTTTCCCCCAAAGCCAACTCCCAAAGTACATGGGTCCTTAGTTCAGTTGGATCAGTGTCTTGACACTATCTTTGTCTTGCTTGAAATCCATAGCTAGGATTTGCACCAGCTGCACTCTGGACTTTATATTGTAGGCAGAGAAGAAGCACCTAACAAAAATATGCAAAAAGAAAAAAAAAGAACTGCTAGTTTAGCTTTTACTTGTGTCTATATTTAAATTAAGCTTTCTTAAGTTTACAAAACTTTGCTTGTGAACACTGAGTATTTCACGAGACATTCTTCTACGCTGGACAACATTCTAACTATTGACTTGATAGATCTCCACATATAATTTTGCGTGCTCTTTACACCTGCGGCTTCTGTATCGGATGTCTGTGATTCAGCACAGGTAACCTCGTTGCTACGTTCTACGCCTGTTCTGTTGCTGATTTATTTTGGGGAAGAAAAGCTGACAGGTGGTTCAGTCTCAGAATCTTTCTGTACCCTGCAAGGTATTGTTCAGCAGATCCTAACTGTTGAAACCCTGATTCTCAGCTGCAGTAGGCAGCGTAAAGAGACTTTGAGACAAGTGCTAGAGCAAATGAGTCTCTTATATGGTGACGTCTTTTTTAGGTACCAATTTGTTTGGGTAGTTCAAGAGGGCTGGAGAAGGAGCACAAGTTAGTTAAAAAATATTGTTCTCATAATCACACTGGTAAAAGCAATGCTGGTATGTAAACCGAGATGTGAAAAGACAAAGCCTAAGACACAGAGAGGGATAACTAATATCTGCCATGTAAAGACACACTAAATCTGTACAGAAAAGAAAGGTTCTAGAGACAAGGGTGTGGAAGAAAATGGGGAAGGTGAACCTATACAAGAGGATTGAAGGTCTTTCTCTGAGGAAAGGAGTTTTTTCTGAGATCTTCAGTATCGAAGAGTTTGGTGTTCTCCCATATGAGGAATTAATGAAGAATTTTACCCAGCTTAAAAATCTGTAGCTGCTTGTTTGTCATCTGAGGTCTGGGGAAAAGCTGTTTCATTTGCCATGGTTAAATCTGGTGAACTATAGTCAAGATGTAGCATATTCTGGAATATAGTTCTGATACCAGAAGAGACATGCCAGTACACAGGAAATAAGAATCAGGGTTTACATCCACAAAAATCTGTCTACTATGGTGTTTAGAGAGAAGAATCCTATCTAGATTATAATTCTTCAATTTTCAACCTTCCCTAAAGCAAAGAAGCATCATCTCTGAAATGCAAATTTATTATGGGGCCTAATAAATTTGAAATGAATTAAAGATCAGTTGTGATTGAATGACGGATGCCAATTTTAAAAAAATAAACAAACTTATTAAAGTAAAGCAAAGGCAGACTAGATTGAATTCTAAATCACTTCTCAAAGAGTTTAGGCCAAGGTCTTCACAAATGGCTGCCTGAAATATAAACTGATTTTGTTGAACTTCCAGGCTCAAAAATTAGTGACCTGATTTTGTAAAACATGGAGCAACTTGCAGCATGACTGCAAATGTAGCTGAAAGTGCTCATCGGGTTACTTAAATAAGTGCCCTTCTGTGAACTTCGGAGCTTGTCAAACATAGGCCCCTTTACCTTTTAAAATGTTAAATTAGTTTTAATAATGCTTCCTCCCATCTGTTGAAGTATTTATTTACTACTTGGAAACAACTACAATATCTGAATGTTACAGGTATCTTCAAGCTTCATGTATTGCTACAGTATTCCTTAGTAGAAAGTACACACATTGTACACCAGCAGTCACAATGATCTACAAACTGCTGTTGCCAGTGTTTGGGCGCATCCATCTCAGTGTGCTTGAAAGGCTTCCTTCAAAACACCTGATAAAATGATATAGATGAGAAAGAGCAGACTGTAGCACACATCCCTCTGATGGAGTATGCAATATCCTGCATTCCTTGAGCCTGATTCTCACTTTCCCTAAAGCTCTCTTTATATTGCTTTGGCAATGGAAAAGGGCATTAAATAGGACATAAATTCAAGCATACAAATCAAGGCCTCTCTGCAAGGCAAAAGTGCAATAGAGGAAGGCTTACAGTAAATGAGAGGCAAGTGCCTTCTCTTACTGCTGCTGAGGCTGATGAAGTCAATTGAAAATGTAGGCTTGGCCAGAGCAGATCTACCCTGCGGTCCACTTTGCCCAGCATTCTGTCTCTGACACATGGCCAGTTACAGATGATTTGGATGGAGATGAAAGACCGTGTTGGATAATTACAAAGTAATAAGCCTAAGAGAGAAGATTTATTATAATCCTCATTAGCTCCGTATCTGCTTATAACCTAAAGACATAATAATTTATGGCCTTAACTTTTTATCCCATATAAAAATTCTACATTGTGGCAGATAATTCTCATTATCCTTTAAAGATCTAGCTTATTAATTGCTACGTGGCCCCAGTGCTATCCTGTGGAAGTGAGTTCCTCAGGTTAATTACCACCTTGTTGAAATGATTCCTTTTCAGGTAAATTTTGTTGCTGTTCATTGAAACACCCTTGTTCTTGTATTACGTGAAATCATAAATCAGTGAACCAAAATTTTACTTCTCTTGCCTATTCCACTGAAGTCTGCCTCTCTCTGAAAAATCTGAATCCACAGGGAATGCAGGACCACAAAGTCAGTGTCCGCCAGTCAGCAAGGAGAGAACAGCTACCAAGTGTGCACGTGTGCGTGTCTGGGGTGTGTGCATTAGTGAGGTTCTCCTACCGTGATCTCTTGCAGAGGACTAGCAAGTACAACTCTTAAATAATGGGAACATACCAGTAGGGTACACCAGTCTCGAAATAGTAATATACTTCAGTCTGGCCCCTCCTCTCACAAAGCCCCTATTAATAGTCTCTCATAAGGGAAATAGGTATAGATATTTTGCAGGAGCTGCTCTGGGGACACTTTCTCAGCAACTGTCATGCTTCCACTAGGCCCCCTTCTGGCCCATGCTGCTAGTTACTTTCAAAACCAGTTCAAATTCACAGTAAGCTAACAGGGAAGAATGGCATTTAATTGACCTTATAAGAGAAAGAGGTTTCCCTTTGCTCTAAGTTCAAAGAGGCCAAGTGGTAGCCATTGTTTCTTCTTTTCATTTCTTCTTCATCTAAAGGAGAGTTGAGTAATAACCCACATACCGTCAGCCCCCTCACTTCTTACCAACCCCAAACTCAGTCGACCTTGAGCTGCTCGATTAATGCTGGATCATTCACATGGTGGAGGAACAAATCTCTTGCCTTTAGCAAGTATTAGGCTAGTATGTCCTGCCTCTCTCAGTAATGAAAACAAATCCCATAGGGAGAAGGTACAAAACACACTATTTGCAGGAGTGTTGAGTGCAATCCAAAATCAGAAGCACCCAAATAATTTCAAACATAACCAGACCTCCAGTATGCCTAGGACTGTAGATTTGTGACCCTACTGACAGTCTTATGCTAAGAAAGTCCTCCAGCTCTCACTGCTGAAGCTGACTTGCCTCCCAAAAAGAAATGTAACATCAAATTAGCACCTGGTGGCTGTTCTGTCAAGGAAGTCTTGGCCTAGGTAATCTAACCCTTTCAATTCAGCATCCAGCTCCTCTGAGCTATTGAAATAAACCTGATAGAAATAATCTGCAGGTAGCCTAACTGAAGAAGCGTCTGCTTGACCTAAAGCAAAATAGCTGCTTTTCACATTCCCTGTTTTGTTTTTATTCTGGCTCTGAAAATTCATGAAGGAGGTGTAATGTGATAGAACCTGGCCCTGAGAGGTTCTGAGCCTGCTCTGCTCCTAGGAGGCTTGTCACTCAGTAGGATCACTTAGGCCCTTAAGTGATCACAACTCTGCTGGAGAAAGGCTTATGAGAGAAACTGCAGAAAATACATTAAATCTGGAGTCTTGAGTTTGTAAATGCAGTGAAAAACTTTCCCAGTGCTTGAGTGTCCACTGACAGAAACAAAAATCAGATAGGAGGGCCTTGCAGAGGAGCAGATACTGGAAGTACCAAGTTTCTGCAGCATGAAGACAGCCAAGTATATGCAGGTGGCCTAATGCTAGGTTCATGTCCATCAGGGGCTTCTTCTGGCCATGCCAAGTCAGTGTTCTTGTTGCTGTTAACCTTCTTATTTGTCCTGCTAGAAGTAATAAGGTCTCAGATAACTTCCTTTAAAGCTACTCAGTGATCCAGTTCATTTCAGCAGGAGGAAAGAAATCCCCAGATTTTGACAGTCTAAGCTGGGAAATTTGGAGAGAATTTTAGGTATGTGCATATTCTTCAAACTAACTCAGACAAAACAAAAAGGTTGGTTATGGTTTCCTTAGTGTAGAACAGAGAGATTTGGTCCACAGGGGAGACTCCAACAGAGAGACAACCTGTCGGAAAAATAAGAATGCTTTACTCCCTTAGTCCTATTGTTGTGAAGCACAAGGGGGAATTGTTGTTTCGTTTTTCTAAGAAAATATGTAAATGAGAAACAAGATGTGTTAGGTAATAGTGTATATCTACCTAATTATTCCCAGTGCTGATAACTCGTCAACTGGATTAGTGCCTCTAGGAAAAGAGAAAATGTTGTGCATTCAATGTTCTATTTCTGATCCCCCTCCGCTATAGATCGGGAGTAACTAAGATGAAAACAGCAGAGTTATACAAATGCAAAATTTTGGTGAACGAAATAATGGTTTCCCTGTGTATGTCTGCCAGTATCTGGATAAATACCACTCTGAATTGATGTTTATAATTACTAGGATACTGTTAGATAATTTTGGTTTAAAATTTACAGTTTTAGTGGAAAAAAATACAAGGTTAAATATTAATAGATATTTTTTCATTGTATCTTTAGCAATGGTGCTGGCTTCTTTTTGCATTTTAGCCTCTGCAGTAGGGCTTGATTCCCAGGCACTATGAGAGAGTCCAAGTGTAGGTCAAGCAGAGTTGACTGATCTACTGTGAATAAGGTAAAAAAGTAAATCGGACCCATAATGTGCTTCAAATCACTGTTCACGTTGCAATTGGTAACTCCACTAGAGTTTCTGGGTTTATTTTAAAATACAGGGAGTCAAATGTATTCTAAACATAATTCTAGCAAAGTCACATCAGGAGAAGAATTAGTAATGGTTTTTAAATGTCAGTTTCCCCAAGAATTGTTCATTAAAAGCTTTTAAAATAGTAAGGGGCCAACTCAAGATATCCAGAACTCTGCTACTATAACATGATTCTTCATGTTCTACAAGATCACAGTTTCCACCACCAGAAATGTCTACTTCACTAACTGACTTCCTTTCCCCATAGTCAGTGAACTGAGATTTTTGTGGACAACCACGTATGCCCAAGGAAAACTCTTAATGTTTCCCCTAGGAAAAAGAGTATAACATTGAGATAAGCAGACCAAGAAGGTCTTCCAAACACTCTGTTAACAGTATTTCAATCCTCCAGTTTACACATTTGTCCTCAACTATTTTTCAAAAAGCAAAGAGCAGGAAGATACTTCTTTGGGAAGCAAATACACTGCAGCCTTGAATACGGTGCAACCTCATATAGAATTGCTGCCTTAAAACAGAAGTGCACCTGAGCAGTATGGAGTGTACTTTCGTTTTCTATCTGTAGCAAAGTTTTGTCTAAAACATTCCCTTCATACGAAATGTGTTATATTGTGTTTTCCTGTTTGAGAGGGTAGGGAAGAGGTAAAGAAGTACTAGTGAGGCATAGTGGTGTCTTCATACTGGATGGTGCTTCTCAGCTGTTTCTTACCTTCAGTTACAGCTCCAGGTTTGATCCTCTTCCAAAGTGATCTCCTCCTTTTGATTGGGTTGGTTGGCATCAGCTCCCTGTGAAATGCTGGAGGGTAAAGCATCTTCCTAAACCAAATTAATAATGTGGGGGTAAGGCTGTGTAATCTGACTACTGACTTCAGCCTCGCCAGTGCCAGTGGGATTCACAAGAGAGAAATCTCATGAAAACCTTCTTCCCAGTGACAAACTCTGTTCTTAATTTCTATCAGTGCAGCCTTTATTGGCACTTTTGGGATTGCATGCATGTCACTGAAGATAAATGTAGGCCCTTTGATTGGTTTAGCTGTGATTTCTTTTAAGAAAAACGTATTCTAATGATACTCTTTTGCTGCAGCAATATCATTATACAAACAGCAGAACAGCCAGTATCCCACCATTTGTGAGAACTTCTATCCAGTTCAGCTCACAGGGATATGCTCATTACCGCTCCTCATGCAAACTTTATTGGCACTTGAGCCCTTTTTCTATTTCGCTTCGCTCCTTTTCTTTTTGCCACCTGGATATTGCCATGTTCTTTGTTGAACCTTATAGAGTTCCCTGAAGTTCAGCCCCCATGTTGAATATACATTGTTTGACTAGAGAGGACTATCACATTCAGGAAGCAGGATTACATTGACCCAACTGCCCTTCTCATTTTTCCCATGAAGTTCTTTACTTTAATTTGTCATATAGTCTGTTGGTACCTATGGGATCTTTGAATAAAACCAAATTATATGGCCTCTCTCTTTGTGTGCATGCAAATGTATGTGTGAGTATGCATGTGTTTGTGTGCATGCATAGGTAGATAGCTAGCTATCTTGTTCTGGCTTTCCAGGCAGGTTGCTAATTAAGTGTGGGGACGTGCATGGTTCAGGAAAGGGTTTAGATGAAACAAAGGCTACAACATTAACCGTGGAGCATTGGCACGAATCTATATGAATCTAATGAAAACTAAGTACACTGCTTATACAGTATATAGGCACACATATATTCATAAAACACATTCTGTCAGCCAAATGCTCTTAACTGGATGTTTGCCCAAATAAGATGTTCACCCTCATTCAAAACGTAACACCCAGATTTGGTCCAGTGTATTACTGTGAGTACCCATTCTGACGGGAAGGCTGAAGTGTGCCTCTCAGAGCCTTGTGTGGTCTTTCAGCCACAAAATAAATAAAACAGTCCAGCTCAGCAGGCTTTGCTAGCAGAGATGGGCATCCATGGTGGGTGACAGCTCTCAAACGATACTTTTGAGTTCAGTCACTGATTTCCATTGAATTTCAACATGTTCACCTGACAAAGGAATAAAATCCAAGCAAAATAATCTAACTTGCCTGTTTGCTCCCCTTAAAAAAGAATAGCAAAAAATTACCAAGTCTTTAATCAGTTAGCAACACAGCTCTAAAATACTGCAGGTCTGGAGTCTCTAGTATCCAAAGCACCATATCAAACAGCTCTTTCCCCACCTCACATACTCTGAAACATGTTGACTATGAATATCTTTACAACTAATCTGAGTAATCCATTCAAAATGTGCAGTCACTAACAAGTAACAAGTAACTTTCTCTTCCTTGATCTTTGCCAGAATCTTTTCAGGAACATGGTTAGTGTGTCTAGAAGACCAACAGATTGTCAGGAGAAGAAATTGGTCAGTGAGCATATCCAGTATGTAATCCATGAGAACTGCAGGATTTCTAGAACTCATTTTACACCCATTTAGTTAGTGGGATGAGTAAGTACATTTAGCTACAGCTGTCTATTTTGATATTATGTTGGCCCTAAAAGTAGCATTTTACTCTTTTAATTCTTTTGCCCAATTGGGGGATTATCCTTGTCCCATAAAGGGTAATTGGAGATTTTGGGGGGATTTTTTTCTTTCGTTATCACACAGACAAAGTTGAGTAAATGTTAGTCCCTTTCTTAGATTGGTGGCATTTCCCTTCCCCTTTTGAATAAGTTGATAAATGCAACAATTTGGTTGATTTTGGGGTGAGGTTTTTATTTTGGTTTCGGGTTTTTCTTTGGTTAAATGTACATTGTCTCTCTATAGTCAAAATGTCTGTGACTGTAACAGTATGTATTTCTTTTACTGGAGAAAATAGATCTTTTGGTTTTTGTTAACAGTACTAGTGACTTTGTGGAAAATGACAAGTTGCTATTTAGATCTGCTTAGTTAAGTACAGTACACTACAATACAGTATTTCTGAAAGCTAGAACATACAGTACACAATATATATAGCAATTCTATATCAATATATATACATAGTATAATCATTTAACTTTTGCATCTGCCTATGATCATAGAGAAATTCTTTTTCACATGTATCACTCACAACCCAATCAACTGCTGCAGCTGTTTGAAGCATTTAACAATCATTATTACAGTTCTAGTGTGCTTTTTCGTATTATTGGCTTCTTTATTGTCTTTGCAAGTATTTTTTTCAGGCTTTTTAAAATCTCTATGTAGCAAGATGTAGGAAAGTAATTTTAAGACAAGGTAAAACAGTATTAGGCTCTACAAAAAGTTAGAGATTGTTCCCTGCTACCCTTTCATATCAGAAGAACAATTAAGACAATTAAGGTTATCTATTCGCTCTCTTCTAAGATGTCCTGTTATCTCATTTGTTAAAGTGTATGTCAGACTTTCCTCTTCCCTTCCTAGCCTTGGAGAAAGATGCCGCAAGTGGTTGTTCACTCTTTCCACGTTCTGTTTCTTTAAAGTTTTAAGATTTCCCAAAATTATCCCCCACACTAATGTGGGGTAGAAGAAATTTTATTCTCTGTACAGTTAATGTGGCCAGTGGATTTTTGTGGCTAAATGTGGCCAGTGGATTTTGCCAAGAATTGGATAAAAAATACCTCCATCCACTGCTATTGATATATTCCAATTGCATCTTTATTTATCCACTTGATCGCCCCTTTTTCAAATGAAAATGACCTCTGCAAGTTTGAGTTTCACTCAAAAGTTTTCCAAGGTGAGTGTTGCCTTTATCATCTTCACACCACATTGCTGTTGGTTCTGAATTTTGGGTCAGTCCCACTAGATTTTAATTGTCACCACAGAGCTGCTGAAAAAAAGGTCATTAGGGATATGTCAACATCTAGATCCAAAAAGCCCAAAGGAGGGTGATAGACACCCAAGCCTTATGGCCTGGGGTGTCCTTTCTGTATTCTCATCTTGCAACAGATGGCCCAGGCAGCAAGTCTAGATCCAAACTTTGTGAGAGTGCAAACTTACAAGAGCATTGGAATGTATGTTTGCTTTTCTAATTCAGGTACATCTCAGCTGACCTTCATTCCTTTGGTCAATAACATATCACTCCTAAATGAAAATGTGCAAAATCAAGTGGATGAAGGTTGTGGAGGAGGTATTCATTATATCTCATTTCTCCTAACTGTGAAGACTGGAAGAAATGAAAGATGGTCACATTCATTACAAACTGTGCTTTCACTGAGAATGAGGAAATCTGTGTCACTGCAAATCAGTAAACTTAAAAGTGATTTTGGAGTGGGAAGAGAGGGAAAGAGTTACATGTGCCACATCTTGGGATAATAAAATAAGAACTTCAAGCATGGGAATCATCAAGTGCTTGCATTCCTTACAGGCTCCTGTCATCTGCCGTTTGCACTTTTGTGGAGGCCACTACCACATCCTTTTTGTTCTACTTGCAATTTAAAAGTTATGGTCTTCCAGCAGTGGTTTCTAAGTCTGGCTTTTCTTTATTCTGTGTATACCCATTTGTAAGGGAAGGAAGAGACTATCCTCTCAATATTAATTACACAGGTAACAAACTAGATTACCCTATTACATAAAAGATGGGCTTTGTCCCATTAAGCCAAACAGGTGCCATTTCCCAAATTAATTCCAGTTAGCTGCTGCAACAGAGTGCTGATTCAGTGGTCCACATTTTCTGACCATGGCCTTTCCTTTTTCCTTTGACTGAATGCTGAATCATACATATTTTCATAGAGAGTGTTCTCACTTCACTGAGAATGCCTGATCATTTAAATGGCTGTGTACCCATTCCACGCTTCTCCTGCTAATCCTTTGAAAGGTTCAGTAATTCATTTAGGATAATTACTAGTTTAATGTGTTTCTTGATTTAACTTCTTTGTTGCCTTTTATTTTTCCTAATGCTTTTTTAAACACCTCAGTTCATTTTGCATCTTATACAGTTTACAGTTTATATTTTTAGGCTAAGAAGTGGTTTTACAAACAGGATGGTACCAAACAGGTAGATTATCCACACTAGAGATTGTACTTTTAGAACGCAGTGTGTACAGATACAATTGCCTAAGGGAAAGTGAAACTAACAAAATAATCAGCTGGTGAACACTATTTTAACATATCTTTTACATAAAAGACAGTCAGTCATTTGTGAATCCAGAAATCTTACTTTTTTTGAACATGTATCCTTTCTTTCTCATTCTCTGAAGAAATACTAATCTTGAGGATGGTGATGTTTTAAGAAACTCGTTTCATATGTGCATATTTTCTGCTTTTCTTAGGAGAGAGAAAACAGAAGGTGATACTGACTTTACAGTTTTATAGAGTCGTGCATTGGAGACTTTCCTTGAATGATATAAACATCAAGGGAAGACTCTGTCCAAATATTAGCTTTATTCTAGTATACGGTTTTCATTATTACTTTTGCTTTCCGTCTCCTTGTTGACCAAGTAGACCTCCAGGGCTAGTGCAAGCCATGGTCTCACGTTTCTATGGTCAACAGCCTTTATATTCAGCTCCTTTTTGCACTTCTTTTCTGTGTTATACGGCTTTTGAGGAACACAACAGTTGAAGTAGGTAACACTGTCGCCTGGAGAGGGAGAACCTTATACTAAGAGAAAGTTGCTCTATCCTACTGTGCAGGGACAGAAAGGGATTTCAAAGCTGTCTCCTGCAAGGTTGAGTAAGAGGAGAGTTCCCTGCCTTGAGGGTGCTTGCACCAAAGACTGAAGGTCCTCCCAGGAGAGAGGAATGCTTGAACTCCATACAAGGGACTTGCTCTTCACCCATGCCACTTAGAGGAAAAGACTGAATCTCCAGTATCTGCTGCTGCTCTTTTTTTAATGTATGAATAACTTTTTAAAAATTTATAGTTCCTATTTATTGGTGGAAGAGGTGTCACTCTTTCATTTATTGGAGTCAGAACTACTTGTTCACAAGTATCTTCAACAAGTTTCATTGTCATCTGGGGTGCCCTGTTTCCTTTGTCCTAATGCCAGGATGTACCTTACCTTAGACTGCTGTGAAACTCATAGGGATCCTTTAAATCTAGAATTTATTGCCAGTTTCATATGTGCTGAGCATTCAGTCCCCTAGATCCTTGCTCCAAGGTTCAGATTCAAAGAAATTCTTACAAGGAAATGAAGCAGAAAATTGGTGGTTTCCCATAAACTCCACCCATAATGAGCTTTTGTTGCCAAACATAAGATAAATAGGCTGCTCAGTTCAGGCAGGATGTACTGCATGACCTTTCTTGTCAGCATCAGTGAGGTCTATACTTAATCCCGAAAATGGATTGGACCAATACTCTGTGGGCCAAATTCTGCAGGCGGGGCCCATGTGTTCTTTTGTTGACTTCAGTGCATTTTCTCCGACAGGGAAAGCATATGTCGTCCTACAGGAAGCTATAGTCCTAAAAACTGGTTTCATATACACCCTTTAAGATATCACAGGACTGTTCCCCATAATTTAGCATGTTCCTGCCCAAAGTTTCTATCCTTTATAAAACTGACTCAAGATTTGATTTCACTCCACCAGGCAAATTTTGCCCTTGTTAAGGGCTCTGTGATTAAATAGTCTCTCCTTCTAGCTGGGAGGCTTTATTCAAAAGAACTATGCAGGGCAGGACAGCCGCTTCCCTTTGAACAAGGCATAGGACTTTTTTTGTCCAGAGAGTCATAAATAGCCTTGAGTCTTTCATTCCACAGGTATGTAGCCTCTTTGGGTTTGATTGGTGGTGGCGTGTTTATCTGAAATAATTAAATAGTGAGCCACAACAGCTAGTGTAGATACATGATACACAGCAATTGCCTTTCCCTATTTTACACCCTTGCTGTATCACTCTTCTGTTGTCAGAACAATGTAAAAGCATTTGGGTATTTGCATATTTGGAGTTACTTGATTGTAGGTTTCTGACTGCTTTACAGAAGCGCTCTGGCCATACCTTTTCTGTAATGGTGTTCATATATTCGTGTGGGTGAAATTAAGTTGTTTCTTTGTCGTATCTGATTATATAGCCCCAAATTCAGACTATACATCAAGCTTTTTTGTGGACTTTCAAGGTTTTCTGTGAACTTTTTTTTTAAAAAGTGCTACGGCATTGGGTATGCAGGAGAATGAATGGGAACCCACGTAGTCTAGCGTGAACTTAGCATTTCAGCGAACAGGTAGGACACCTTCAAAGTACACACCGCTGAAGAGCAAGAAAATTCATTGCTGCTGATTATACTGGCTAAATTGATGTTTATAGACTTTACAGAAGAGCTACCAAGCATTATCCATTTTGTGTCTCATGTGTGCTCTGGCACGGGACGTGTCACTGTATCTCTGCACCCAGAGAGACTGGGTTTAGGTACTGGCCCCTTGCCACTGCTAGTGATTCCATTGTGCTCTCTTTTTCATGATAGGCTCGTTGGTAAAGATAAACAGCAACAGTCTGGCATTTTTCTGTTTTGGAGGTGGATATTCAGGATCCCTGCACCCTTATTTGTATTCTTTTTCTTAGGTTCTTTCCTTGTTTCTGTGCCTGTGAAACGCTGTTAATCTTTTCTGCACTAGGATGAAACAGACTGTATCTGTATGCCTGGAGAGCAAGGACACAGTTCTTCTATCTTTGCATGAGAAGGAAAGAGGAGGAACCTGCTTCTCTGTTACCATTTGCTTTATTTGTTGGTAGTTGCTTTTATTTACATTCTGGGGTGGGCTGCTGTCTTCAGCAAGGGACTGGGAGTGGGAGAAGAGGCAGAAGGCATGGGGAAGCATGTGCCTGAGCCTAAGTGAAGCAGCATGCAATATTCTTCTATATACTGAGCAGTGAGATTAGTATAGCAGCAGCAGTAGTGCCCTAATGTGTTCTTTTTTTCCATAAATTTCCCTCTCTTGCTCCTCCTTCCCTGTTGTGGCCTCCTACACTGTTTTAGTGGTTCCCCACACTCCTTTCTAGTAGTTATGAGGGTTAGATGGAGGCTCTTGTGGCTGTCCAAACTTAAATTAATCTCCAAACCAGTAAGTACCCCAAAGGTTTTTTTGTTGTGTTTTCCCAAGTGATATCTTAATGAGTGTCAAGCCCTGGCAGATTTTTTATTTTGTTAAAAGAGATAGATAGGCTAGGGGAGGTATGGGCTGATTGGGATTCAGTAACCTGTTTGCCTTTGTTACTAGTGAGCTTTATTTTGTTTTTCTTAGGTGTTTTCCTTTTGAGGTACTTAAGAGCTTATATGCCTGTCATTAGAATTCCTGCTTTTCCCACCATAGCCCTAGAAGGCTTTTCCTAAAGGAAATCCTTTACATATATATATATATATATATATAT
>VZTL01015178.1:67865-79508 GCA_013400535.1 Scopus umbretta
GCCCGCCCCCCCCCCCCCCCACACACACACACACATCCCCCCCCCTACACCCCCCCCCCCACACACACACACACACCCACCCCGCTGTACAGGCATCTCTCGAGAAACATGGTTTGTGACGATGTGAAGAGCAGGTCAAAAGTTTTGAGTGGTTAAGTTCCTTTTTTTTCTCTCATTATACTCTGTAAATGGTATGTCAGTTATCAGAAACAAGCAAATAGAAAATCGTTAAAAAAAAAAAAAACCTTGCATACGCCTTTTCTATCAAGTGCTTTAAAATATAGAATAAATACACACATCCTGCCAGTTTTTTCTTACAGTGAGAGTATCCTTACCTGCCATTTAATATTAGCCTCGTATTTTTCTCACGTATATTTACCTGTGACTTGTATTTGTTATTTAAAACAGGAAAAAAAAATAAAAAAAGAAAATTAACTGTAGCGCTTCATTATACTATATTATTATTATTATTATTGTGACATTTTGGAATACTGTGAAGTTTTATCTCTTGCATATACTTTATACGGAAGTATTACGCCTTAAAAAAATACGGAAATAAATTTTACAAGGTTTCTGTTTTGTGTGGAAGAGTAATTGATGTTGCTAAGAATGATGTTTGTTTTTTGTTTTTTTTTTAATGTTACCAGCACTTTTTTTGTAAGTTTCACTTTCTGAGGTATTGTACAAGTTCACACTGTTTGTGAAGTTTGAATATGAAGGAATAATTAAAAAAAAAAAAAAAGACAAAAGAATGTGGCAGGTGTCTTTGTGCGTTTCTTTTTCTCTGGAGGACACGGAAGGTGGGTGATGAGTGTCCTGTGGACCCCTCTTGGCTCTGATGCAGCTGCTGGCAGCTGTCTGCAACAGCAGCCGAAAACTTTATCGTGTGGGGATTATTGTCAAGTCTGACCATCACCACTGTTTGATGTTGAGGCCAGATACCTGGAAGTCTGGGGCACTGGTGTCTGAGGTTGCATGCCGAGAGAAAATGCATGACTTCCCGTTCTTCCAGTTTTAAGCAACTCAGCACTAAGTCTGTAAAAGCAAGACATTTCACTTGCTCAGCCCTTGCCAGCCCTCTCCAAATACGAGAAGCAGATTCTGCCTGTTGGTTCAGACTCTGAAAGAGTGAAGTGCTCCTTGGGCTCCCCTGGATTTCCCCTTCTTGACAAGGACTAGGCCTCAACCCTCTAGTTGCAGTATTTTTTTTTCCCTCGGTCATTACAACCATCACATTAAAAAGAAAGCCCCTAAAAGCTACTAATTACTGTGTTGAATAGTGGCAAAGGACACCGGCTGATGGTTCATATGTGTTCGTGCTGTTCACTAACCATTTTCCCTGCAACAATGGTGAAGTGGTCAAAATCCCCCAGGCGCTGTGTGCAACAGAGATGCTGTTGAATGAAATAGGCGCAGTGCTACACTTAAGCAACTTTTAAAAGCAAACTTTTTCAATGGAGCAAATGTTGTTAACTATGATATTTTAAAAGTTACTGATGATGTAAGCAGTCCTGCTCTTCAGCTTTGTCCTTTCAGCCCTGCCATTCTCACAGTGGATGTCATTCTTCACTTTCTGTCCCTTCACTACACTTTTGTCTCCAGCACCATTGAGTTGCAGTATCCTAAGTCTGATGATTTTCGTTGAAAACATGGAGTAGTCAAGCCCCACCAAACTCACTCCCAGGTCGCTCTTGAACCAATGCTATTAAAAATACAGAAAAGGTACCTGCGAGTTCCAGCAGAAGTGATGTAAAAACCAGGGCAAAGACATTGCCAAGTTTGGCCTGCTGAGGCTGAGAATTAGAATTATTGTACAAACCAGAACTGGCCATGCAGACCTATTGCTGCTGCTGCTCACTGCCCAAGCGCTCCTCCCACCTAATCAAAATCATATTGGATCTAGAAAAGCCCCTAATTTTGTTTCCAGGTCACATATTGTGAACAGCTGGGTTTACTTTGGGAGAACCAGCTTTCTGCTTGGAGCAGACTGAGAGCCCCAAGGTGAGACCAAGGTACCCTTATCTTAACTTTCTACTTGTGAAAATTAGGACCATTTTGTCCTTTTGTTTTCGGCTGCATGCACTGTGTGCAAAACAATTATCTTCATTTTCCATAATGGGATGAAGGACAACTGTCCTGACAGTCCTCTGCCCCATGAGTGGTAGAAAGGAAGGGCTTCTCCCACCTGGGAGAGAAACCATGTTGGATGACCCACTCCATGAACAGCTCCAAGGGACATTTCAGCATGGAACTCAAATCCTATTTCTCAGCCACCATCAGCAAAAATGCCAATCTGTCTCACATATAACTCCCCACATTTCCCTCAGAGTCAGGATGACAAACATGCACACCTCTGGACACTGAGGTTCGCTGGGCCAAGGGTGGCCCAAGCCACAGCCTTACCAGGCATGTCCCCTGCGTGCCCCTTGGCAGTGGCCACCTGGAGGTGGGCTGAGATGACAAGAACCTGGGCTTGGTTCTACCTGACCTCTTAGTTGAGAGGCCTCACTGCCACCATCACTCATGATGCATGACAGTTACTGGCCTTCTCACCCTCCCTGCAGAGGAGCTAGCCCTCCAGTGGGGGCCCCCACCAGTTTACCTTTCAGCCAGCACCACAATAGCTTCATTCATTTCCACCAAACAGCTCCTTTTCAGGCATCTACAACACTCTCCCCGACATCTGGACCTGCTTTTACAGACCTGGGAGGAATGGGGGAGCCCAAGATAGAACTAATGTCAGGAGCAACAGGATTGATCCACACACTCTTCCCGCTCAGCCTCCCCTTCCTCCCTCTTCACCAAATCAGAAAATTTTTCTTGCAATGCTCACACTACTGATGTGGCTTTTGTACTGCAAGATATTAAATGCTCCGGTTCGTTAACAGCGCCCTTCTGCATGCTGGTGCTCTGGGCTGGCACTGCTTCTTCCTCTGCCATGGTGTCTGGTCCCCTGGCATCCCTCAAAAGCACCCTCCATCATATATATGGCAGCATGTGGTTCATAGTTATTTTTTCTGCAAGGCAAACCAAGTTAGATTCCTTCTCAAACCAAACTGCTCCACACCAGAGAAGACACACACACACACACACACACACACACACACCCCCACACACCCCCCCCAGGACCACAGAAACCGCCAAGTTTCCCCAGGCTGCAGACACGACTCATACCAGGGGTTCAGTGAGCTTGGGCGATGTGTTGATATGACCCAACCAAGGGTCATACTGTCTCATGAGGAGATTTTGGGTGGGAGCTCAGTGGAGGAGTAAGGAGGAGACAGGGAATAGAGGTGATTCGGGATGTGTCCCTATACAAACCCCACAGGCTGGAGCACCCCATAGAGGTGTCACACACTCAGTCGATGAGGGAGAAGCTCCTACAGGAAACCTGTCCCCAGTCAAGGAAGGAGCAAAGCCTCCCAAGCTGTGCCCTTGCCTTTGGTCTGTGAGGGAGAGAAGGGTCCCCTGTGGCTTCTCTGTGGAGCAGGGGCACAGCTGTAAGATATGCTGGCCTATATATGAGGCTCCTGACATGAGCCTCTCTTCAGAATTGCTACCTGTAATAGCTGGGAATGGGAAAACTGGGAAATTGCCTAGAAATAGGCTTCTGGGGACCCACTGCATGTCCTCAATAAGCACTTAGAAGGACATAGGGACATCTTGCACATACACACACGGGCATGCCCATGCAGATGTTCATTCCTACTGTCACACAGCTCAGAGAGGTTTCCTCACCCTCAGCCCCAGGGGGCCCTGTGTCACAGCCCCAGTTCAGCCCTCTTGGGGACTTGGTCCTCAGGCCCCAAAGAGGATCAGAAGATGTAGATGAACACAAAAGCACAGAATTAGGGTGGGTTCAAGACCCTTCTTCAGATTTGCTAAGGTCAGAAACTTTTGGCCAAGAGACATTCGTTTTGGTTTCAAACACTCAGATGAAACTCTGCTGGCTGGGGAGATCCTCCAGCTGCCTGCCAAGAGCTGGGCTAGCGAGGTGCCACCCCCAGGGAGAGCAACCAGGACTTGGGTGTGTTCAGGCAGGGTCTGGGCTGGTTCCCTGGCCCAACGTGGGGCACTGGATGCGCACCAGTGGCCCCCCAGTACCATAAGACCTACATGGCTGCATAGTCCCTTCACCCCACCATTCATGGGTCCAACCCGTCAGAGACAGGTGACAAATATTAACGAGCCCTGCCTTGATGAGTTAGTTTACGCTTATAATATAGATGGGCTGAGCCATGGCCAGGGCTCTCCCTTCATCCCATCTCTGCTGGGATGAAGTAGCAGCCTAAATCTACCAGCAGCACGAGCAACCCCCTTCCAGACTGCAAGACTGGCAAAGGGACTGCAGCGTCAGGTTCCTGAGCTAAGCATAGTCCCAGAGTGCTCCTTGCAGGCTTCTCCCCAGCCCTCAGGCTCCTTACAGCCATGAAACTGGGCAGTGGACATTGTTAGCAGCCCATCACCAGCTCAGCCGCCTGGTAGCCTCCATCCTGAACACCTCTGTTCCCGCTTCTGCCTGGAACCAGACATTGCTTGACTGCACAAGCCAGCTGCAGGCATCTCCATCCAGGTTTGTATGCCCAGACACACAACAAAACACACATACGGCTGAGCATATTGATCATGCAAGGGTTGTACATGAAACCATGTGATAAGGCAGGGGCCACAAAAGAAAGTAACCACCCTCGAGTCACCGTAAACAGCCAACAGTTTTTGCTAGCCCACCAGCAGGGAGGTGAAGCTTCATCGCCGGGTGGCAGACACAGCTACAGCTCTGTCAAGATCAGCCTTAAGTTGGCTTGGGGGTTTTTTTTTGATAAAGACCCATCACTGCAAGTGCCAATGGCTAAACTGCCTCCACAAGAAAAAAAACAATAGTATTAATGCACGATTGTTTACAATGTTAACAAAGAAATGCCAGAGCCATATCTGGAGATTTGTAGCCAATGCTTGGGTTACAGCACAACTCCCAAATAAGGATTTTTAAGAAACGCATATTTAAAGATTCACATTTGCATATTTTAGAGTGTTGTTGTGGTTTAACCCCGGTCGGCAACTGAGCACCCCACAGCCGCTTGCTCAACCTCCCCCTGCCCCGGCAGGATGGGGGAGACAACCAAAAAAAAAAACAACCCTAAAACCCATGGGTTGAGATAAAGGCAGTTTAATAGGACAGCAGAGAAAGAGAAAAAAAAAATGATAAAAGAATATACAAAACAAGTGATGCACAATGCAGTTGCTCACCACCCACTGACCGATGCCCAGCCCGTTCCCGAGCAGCGATCGCTGCTCCCCCAGCCAACTGCCCCCATTTTCTATACCGAGCGTGATGCCATATGGTATGGAATAGCCCTGTGGCCAGTTTGGGTCAGCTGTCCTGCCTGTGCCCCCTCCCAGCTTCTTGTGTCCCTGGCAGAGCATGAGAAGCTGAAAAGTCCTTGACTAGACTAAACACTACTGAGCAACAACTAAAACATCAGTGTGTTATCAGCATTGTTCTCATCCTAAGTCCAAAACACAGCACTATAGCAGCTACTAGGAAGAAAATGAACTCCGAATTAAGCTGAAACCAGGACAAGTGTGGAAAATGCAACATAATTTTTTTAAAAAAACAGGAACCTCAAACCTTTTTCAGGCTACTTTCTCATAGAACTAGAACTGCCTCCTTGTGCCAAAACCAAGATGACTAATGCCCATTTCCAATGAAAATGTGCAAAGTTAAAGTAATTTTTATCAAAACTGTGACTTTTGGTAAGTGCTGATAAAAAATTAAAGTATAATCAAATTTCATTAAAAATAGCTTGGTTTTTTTCAGAAGGGCTGCAGTCCTAATGTTCCCAATGGATACCCATGGAATGCAAAATAGTTGTGAACAGTAATTCTGTGATTTCAGAGGCCTGGACAGATTTATGAAATGCTTTAAGGCCAGGTCCATAGGGGCAATTCTGCATCCCTAACATGGCTCTGTTTCAAAGGAGGCAAAGCATCTATGCAGCTCCTCAGAGCCGAGCCCCAGTCCCTTTTGAAGCTGCTTTTGAAACGTTNCAAAGGAGAGAAAGAAAACAAACAAACAAGCAAACAACAGGAGCCCAACTTCCCCAGACACCAGCACAACCCTCCTTTTTTTTTCTTGCACTACTTTGGAGGCCTGCAGCACTGAGGGAAGCGCTGAGTGATGAAAGAAACTTGCCCCCGTTGCAGATGAATGCCAGCATTTCAGACAAACCCCAAGATTTTTCATTTCCTGCCTGAACCCCAGGAAAGCCATCATAACCCAGCACCCTCTTAGGACCATACACAGACCAGAGAGCATGAGGATGCTGATCACACCCTCGCACAACCCCTTGGCAGGACCAGCCACACCATGCTGTCACCAAGCCATGAAAGCCAACAAGCGACAGCTCTCACAATTCCCCCTCCAGCAGGCATTGCTTGAGAGAATTGAAGCGATTATTTTAAAAGCTAGTTGGAAGCAGCAGCTACCTTACCTATCCTCTGAAAAAAACATAAATGAACAGGCTGCTGTCCTGCAGTCAGCTGCATGTGTCTGCAAATGCATTTCTAGTTCTCTGTGTAGCAGCTGCAGGGTGGGAGACGACGACTCCTGCATCCCCTGCAGTGGAAATAAGCCATAAGGCGACCACTTCACGGTTTCAGGGTGGGAAGGAAGAGGGGAGAAGCATCTGCAAGTTCATGTCTTCAGTGATGGGAGGAGAATCTTCTCATCCCACTACATCCTCATCCTCTGAAATTTAAGACCTACATACCCAGTGCCATGAAGTGTTGGGCTTTGCGGCATCGCACCTCTGCACCCACCCCAGCTCCCAGCAAAGCACAGGGCTGCAGCCTGGCCGCTCCACCAGTTCACCTGTGCCTGCAGGAGCCAAGCCTGTCCCAGAGATTTGGGCAGCAGTTGCTTTGCCTTTGCCTAAGTCCCGGCCTTAAGATACAGAGCAAGCTGGCGAGGTGCCTCCAGAGTTTGCAGCTACAACTTGTGCTTTCTTGGGTCTTGAAACTCCCTCGAAGCCTCCCAGAAGAAAAACTGTTACCACATCTCTGCTAATTCAGTCATACAGTTGACCCCTGAAAACTTTTGGCTGCACATGCCCAAGACCTGTCTTTTGAGTCCTGTCTGGAAAGGCTTGCTAAGCCCACACCCACTGCTGCTCGAAGGCAGCTTTGCCCAAACTTTCAGAAAGCAACTGCTGCCTTGGAGAAAGGGTTTGCTAGCTACCAGATTTCCAACACTGGTCAAATTATATTTCTTCCTCACTCTGCCTCTCAACCTATGTCTCCACTGATGCATTCACCCCCCACCCCATCCTGCCTCACAAGCTGCAGGACAGGCAGGGCAAAGCGTGGGTGGGTTTGGGGCGCCCAGGCACAGCCGTGACAGGGGAGTCCTTTGGCCCTGCCAGCACACGCAGCCTGTGGCACTCATGCTGCTCGCTGCCTCCTTCCCCCAGCTTAACAGTGCACCAAAACTTCACCTGCTCTTAATATTTTTTCTCTTGCCTGCCCAAACACCTTTTAGAGCTGAGCAGGCGGCCTCCAAAGGGATTTACCATCCAGCACAATGAAGTCAATAGCTTGACTTTGCAGCTGCTGGTGGCTTTCAGGATGCCTTGTGGCATTTGCAAGAATGGCAGTGCAATGGCTCAGGGCTGTGGGTCTCCTGATTGCCCCTTAGCTCAGAACTGCATTAGTGACCTGAACTGACCATAAATACAAGCTGCTGAGTTTAAGATCTCATGCGCAAAAGGAATTCCAAGGCATTTTAATCCTGTTTCCTTCCCCCTCTTCCCCTAGGTTTTAGATGGTGCTTACCTGAATCTATATATCTTTCCACCTACCTCTTTTCATCAGACCCTTCTTTGGTCCATTTGCAGTCTGCTTACATGGCTTTTGAGAAGATATTTTAGTGACTGTATTTCATCGCAGTTCCCAGGCTTATTTGGGTTTATGTCTTTGGGCAGCTTCCAAAGGACTTTATCCAAGGGACTTAATTAGTCACCATTAATAAAATGTATAAACAGCTGCTTAGGAGGAAAACAGATCATAAATGCAAGTATTTTAACAAGGCCACTAGCCTGCAATTATATGTGAGACAGAAAAATATTACCAGACTGTCCTGCACCAGCCTTGGGTGACGTTTGAAAAAATGCCAAAGAAATTTAGGTTCTGGCATGCTTCTAAGTGCCCGGCAGCGATACTGGCACTGCAGAGCAGCTGTGCTCCTCACTGCCCTCTGCACCTTCTCTCTCTTGAGTGCTCGGGAGTTAGGACGTCTGCAGGGACCTGAGAGTGGCAAGAACACATATGTCCCCTATAAGCATGGGTCATAAGCCATGGATCCTATAGGGCCTGATCCTGAAAGCATTTGTCTAAAAAATATGACTATCTGAACATGCTCTTGAGTAGACTCTTTGGGAAAGGTCACCAGGAAACAACTCTTCTTTTGTGTCTACACTTGAAGTGTCCCCCAGCCAAAACAGCTATAGACATATATGGCCAAACTTTAGTAGTGATTATTTGTTTGCCATGCACATTGAACCCAGAGCTTTAATTCCCCAGTTGCCCACATGATGTATGTGCTGGTTGAAGGTCTGGTGAGAGCCAGCAGGTTTCTCTTCCAGCAAAGAAACAACAAGGCAGCAGCAAAGCGCTGTGACCTCCAGCCCAAGGGGCAACTTCCACTTTGAGCTGACTGGTGTGGCAAAGTCCAGCCCCACATACAGATCCATCCGAGTCAGGACCAAAGCACCAGCACCTCTTCCTGACTGCAACAGAAACAGCTCAGCAGGCATTGCATGGCAGTTTAATCTCATCTTCCCTCTTTGTAGGAGCCTCTCCTAAACCTAGCGTAGAGATTTCCCTTCTCCCTCCCTGCAGCCAGGCCCTGACACAGTCTGAATAGCCTGGTGTGTTTCAGGACGCATTTTGGTGGCTGTGTTTTGCCATACCAGGTGCATTGGGTGTCCCAGCTCTAAGAACTTCCAGCAAAAGTGGGTATGACCTACTTTTGAATATGCAATTTGATGGACAGGTCAGATTGATGTTTCCGCAGCCCCTTCCCTCCCATATTTGCCTCTTGTGCCATCTTCTCTCTTCTTTTCCCCAAATTCTCCCTCCTTTCAACACTCAAGCCATCTCTACCCCCACGCATTTGTGTCGTCTTTTCCCTGCTGGAAGTCCCCTGCCTCCTCACAGACATCCTGAGCTCCCTCCTCTGGCCATGGCCCCCCAGCCCTTGCTATGCCACTCTAGGCCACGCTGGTCCCTCTGAGGAACACGACCACAAGCACCTCAGGACACCCCTAATAACTTCATCTACCCCTCTGTTTGCTCTTTTTCTACTTGTCATGTTTGATTTGATGCCTTTAAAGATGCAAGCTCACAACCTACATCCTTCTTCACTTTGTTCTCTTGCACCCAAACCATGTTTTTTCATTTACCTTTCTTCTCTGTGTTCCTCTCCTTCACATCCCCCTAAACCCTTATCATTCTCTGGCCCTTCATACTGCCTTCATTTCAGAAAAGGAGTACAACAATGAGGGGATTTCAAAGTCCCCACTGTGTTTGTGCAAGTGGGAAGGTTCATAGGGGCCTCAGCAGGTCATGGCCAAAGCCCATGGCCTCTCATGCTGAAGGAGCAAGTAAGCAAGGTTCCATTCCAGAAAAAACACCTGTGCACCCATTTGACTTTAAGTATGTGAGTGATCCCAAAGAAGACACTGGCACTCTTAAATTTTTGCTCAAGTGCATTAGTAGCTCAGGACTGAAACCAGCATCACCCTGACCTCACAGTTCATAGGGAGATGGAAATCCTGTCAAGGAAAGGCAGCTGGCATGAGGTAACCTCCCCTCATCTGGTGACACCATTGAAGCCTGGCAAGGGATCCAGACAAGCTTTTTCTAGCTCGCCTCCTACATAACAAAAGGAGAGTCAACACTGTAACAGAAATTTGGTGCAAAGGCAGCATGAATGGAAATGTCTGTAAGCACCATACGGAAGGTTACAAGAAAGGCCTGAACTGGTAGTGAAGGACACTGTTCCCCACAGCCACACTGAGGAGTACATTGGTCACAACATAGCTAAAAGGCCGCTATGACTGCAACACAGCCAACTCATCAGCAGAAGACCCAGCATCCAAACACCAGGATGATGGCAACAAGGCTGCAGTGTATCGCCTATACTGTTCCTTTTCCTGTTGGCCTGACAGAAAAATAGAGTCTGGTCTTATAATTCAAATAGACGGTCCAAACAAGGAAGATCAGACACCATAGCAGCCCAGCCCTCAGGCTGGGAAGCTGCAGCCAACCAGATCCTCAGGTGCAGGACCAGTCCCTAGCAGCTGCTGACTGCTGAGGGAGCCCTCCCTCAGCACCTGTCCAAAATTTATTTCGTTATTGACAGTCAAGAGAAACCCAAGAGGCATGGTGAGGACTTGATAGTCAGTGTCCCTTCTCCTCCATGTTGCACACAAGGGGTCCTGGCCAGATCACCTGAACCCATACATCTTGGTGCTTTGTAGTATATGAGTGCGAGTGTGTAACATCAGCCTGCTAAGGAATTGGTTTAAAAATCATCTCCCCTTTCCCCTTTCTATAAGATCCTACAATGAGTTTTGTTATATTTTTTCCTACATTCTTATTATCCTTTGACTTTGTTGCTAAGCCTCTAAAACTCAAAGGGTCATTAATATTTGCTTGTTTCCTACAAGTAAAATCCTATAGATCAGAAATATACTGTTTAAACTAAGCAAATATCTACTGGCATAGAGAAGTTTCTACTTAATGACTCAAATGAAAGGGGTTTTTTGTCATTTATGTTCCCTAATTTAGTACTGGTAGCCTGTGTAATGTTGAGAGATATTAAAATGCTTTTTCTACAAACTACTCAAATACTTCACCATTTTGAAGCTCTTAACTGAAAAGAAAATACAAATCCACAAGCCTTAACTAGAAGGAACAAACTGCTAGCGCACCTTACGTGGCACTGGCTTTTCAAAAGAGAAGAAAATAATTAAAATGGATTAGTACCTGCCTTCTTATCAATGGATAAGAACAGGTTAGTACCTACCATTCTTATATTTGATATCTTTATCAAATACAACTCCTGTGGTTTCGAAAAGTTCATGGTGAAATCTCCAAAGTAATGTCTCCCCTTTCCTGTCATTACAAATCCATGTCAGCAAATGACTTGAGACCATCCTTCAGTCCGATGCACCAAAGCATGTATTTCCTTAATTGCATACATCCTTATTGTTGCAAGCGCTTGAAATAATTTAACTCTCTCTCTAATACGTTGAAATACTTTCAGAATCCAGAGGGAAGCATACAGACAGCAAGAACTTTTGTGGAAATGTTTAGTACCCCAAGGAAGTCTGAGGCAAGGAATTAATTACCCAAATATTGTACTACGGTTGGCCCACACTGATGAGCGCTGAGCCATTGAGGCAACAGCAGCTGGTGAACAAGGCGGGCAACAGCAGTTTAGTTCTCTCCAGTCCCTCCCAGAATGAGGGCAAGTCTTGCACAGTGCTGCAATAAACTCTGTGCACTTAAAAGTTTGATAGCTTTTTGTTTTACTGAAGGAATGGCTCACGTGCAGTTTCGAGTGTGAAAAAAAAAAAAAAA